>CAJNOL010001846.1:0-52841 GCA_905250125.1 Rotaria sordida | reverse complement strand
ATTGAACGAGATTTTTCTTGTGTATCAATTGATGATACAGCACGTACAGGTAATGTTGATAAAGAATTCTTTTTTGGTGTATATTGAATATTATTTGTTGAATGTTCATTTGTATTAATTGATTGTAATGGTAATGTTTGTGATTTAACCATTGTTGTTGTTGTTGTTGTTGTTGATGGTTTAGAAATTGTATTAGTATTTGTTATTGTTGAAGTACGTAATGTTATATCATCATCATTTATTTTACCAACAAAATGTCTTGCTGATGGAAGACGATGTGTTCTAATAGGACCAATAAAATAATCTGTACTATTAAGCATTGTATTAACAGTATTAACATCAAATTTTTTACGTATTATTGATTTTTCTAATTCATATGTTCGATTTATTTTTGATGATGATAAATTAATTGGTTCATTTTTTATTGTTGATGATAATTGTTGTTGATTATCAAGTAAATGTATTGGTTTTAATGTACGTGCTGGAATTGGTGGTGGTGGTGGTGATGATGATGATACAAGAGATTCAATTGGTTTTGATTTATGATGAGATTTATTTATTGATGATGTTGAATCTGATTCAGTTGTACTTAGATTTGATGAATGTTCAACAATTTCAATATCATCATAATATACAATCATATCACCTGATATTTCACTTATATGACCATCATCAATACTATCTTCACGTTCAATAACCATTTGCGTAACGATATCAACTGGTGGAATACTTGAACGAGCTGTTTCATATGATTGAATTGTTGTTTGTGAACCTGATGTACTTTTCGTTGTTAGAATAGGTTGTTCTCTCTAACAAAAATAAATAAGAAATATATTGACAAATTTACTTTCAAAAAAAAATAAATCTCGATTATAAATAATTATATTGTGACGATTTTTAAAATTTCTTCTCAAGTCTTTATTTGATTGAAATTTGTCTTAGATATCTTTGATAACATTTAAAAAAAAATTTATTATCTTTACAAGAAAACTATCTGTTGAAATAAGACGCATATTGTTATTATCGTATGAACATTTTTCAAGGTTCCAGAAAACGAAGGTAATAGTATAGAAAACGTTGGTCGCTTTCTAGTAAAAAATTGTGACTCATAAAATAGTATGAAGGATTACGATGAAAGTTAATGCAATAATACGCTATTTCCGATGACTGGAATAATCGTCCTAGATAAACTATTTCTCATAAAACAAGGTCAAAAATTCAACAGCGACTGATCTGTATAAAAGGAATGAGTTGACTTTGTAAATTGTATATTAGTATAATGTTGTTAAGATTGGCAAATGTTATCCTACGAGAGTGAAATTTCCCAGTTGGTTAATTGTTTTTTCAGTCGAAACTATATTCATCATGTAGGCTCAAATGAGATCTGAATATCTTAAAAAGAATCCAGGTCCTTGGCTTATTACTACTACGATGCTGCATTTTAATGTTATTAGGAAAGTTTCCAATCTTTTTATTGTTTCTATCCTAAAATAAGAACGTCGAATCTACAGAGTATATGAGTGATGTAAAAGATACACTTTTACCATAGTTGCATCTTATGATAGAAGAAACAAAAAAACATTCGAAAATCATTTTTCCTAGTGTTCCCTGAGGGAGACTATGGTATTATAGATAGAAAAATGCAGCGTCTCAACAATAATAAACTAAGTGCCTAAATTCTTTCTACACTATTCATATATCATTGTGGTCTACATAATGTACATAGTCTTAACTCAAAAGTGAAAGTGCTTTTATCCTCGAAATGGTAATCGAGGAAAGAAGGAAATTCACCGTGGCCCGCTTCCTTCCGCCAGACGATCTACCATCTGGTCACCTCTCTCCCAGTCCTATTCATCTCGCAACGACATTGTTTTGCTTATTTTTATTTCACTTTCTGCCAGAAAAAGACAAATAATGTTTCCGTTCAAAGTTACCACGCAGCAGTAAAAAGTTGGACATTTGGAAGGGAGCTCTCTATCCTCCTCTTAATCGAGAAACCAGGTACGATTACGTTTGATTTAAAAATATGTACAAGTCTATAGATGTTAAATAAAATAAATCATTTTGTGGAGAATTTCAAACATTAGACTTTGATAAAAAAAAAAAAGATGTTCCAATCAAGGTAAGAATAAAGGCAACATTTAGAAAATACAAACAATATACTTCTGGCCTTGTACGTTATTAGAAGATTAAACAATGATTTACTCGGAAGAAATAATGTATCTATTTAATGATAATTTTATTTGAGAAATACTTTTATTGTTTACGAAGAATTTCCGAAAAAGAAAAGAAAAAAGGAAAATTCTAATTTTATTTACTATGCAATTTCAACTATTTTTTATATTAAATCTTTTCAAATAGACATACACGTTGAAGTGTTTGTGTTTCTTGTGATGTTTTCTTTGTTTTTGTTTGATTATTTAATGAATGTAATGGTGAATTTTCATTACTTGTATGTGAACTATTATATCTTGTTCGACGTTTTAATTTATCATCTGGATAATCATCTTCTTCAATATCATTTAATGTATCATCAATTTCTTCTGATGTAGCTTGTTCATTATCAGATGAATTTGAAAGATTTGGTTTTTTTTTATTCATTGGATTTGAACGTGAATATAATTTATTTGATGTTGAAGAATGATTACTAATTGGTGTATCATCAAGATTTGTTATTTGTTTATTAGAAAGTTTTTTTTCAGAATCTGATGGTGTTTTATTATGATAAAAACGTTGTACAGCTTCGACTGATGGATATTGATTATCTTTTTTTGATAAAGTTTTTGAACTATTTGATAATGATATAGATTCATTATTATCATCGGATATATCTTCATAATATGTACTTGATTCACTTGTTGTTGATTCACCATGATGTTCAAAAACACGTTCAATTGTACCACGAATAAATTTTAAATCATCATTTATTGTTGTTGGTTTATCATTATCTGTTGATATACTATCATTTTCAAGATTTAAAGTTTGTGTTTTATCTTTTTCTATGAATGTTGTACGAGGTGGTGGTGATGGTGGTACAAGAGGTACTCGTCCTCGACTTGTTTTTGGACGTACAAGTGGTTGTTCATCTTGAGATGAAGGTAATATTGAAGTAGTTTCTGGAAGAATATTTGATATTTCATATTGTGGAAATGTTATTGAACTTGTATGTGTTGATGATGAAGAAATTAATTGAGGTACAGTTGTTGTTGATTCAGTTTGAGTAATCTAAATTGACAATAAATTAATTATAGAAATTAACAATTTGAAATAATTTCTTACTGGTATATTTGTTTGTTTCATTGGTTGAATTATTGTTGTTTGATAATGTTCATTTTTATCAATAGATGTTGATGATAATGGTTGATATTCAGAATTTGATATTAATGTATTAGTTTCAGTATATGGATTTATACGTCGATATGTATTTAATGGCATAGTTCCATATGATAATGGACTATGATGATGATGTAAATGATAATGTGATTCACAAGTTGTTGTTGATGTTCGATTTAATGGACTAACTGGTGCACTACCAAGTAAATAAAGTGTATGATTAGGATATAAAGTTACTGTTGTTGTTTTATTATCATAATAAGAACCAACAGAATAATGTCGATGACGAATTTTTGATGTATATGGTGATGATGGACTTGATGATATGGATAAATTTGGATAGTGATGATTTGATGATTCCCAGTTGTACATATTTTTATTATTAGATGTATCAATATGAATTGATGAAGATTTTTCTGTTGTTGTATAAAATTTGGGTAAATTATAAGTTGGTAATGTGTTATGTTCATTTATTATTTGTTTTGATAAAAAATTATTTTCATTAGATTGTAAAATTTTTTCTTCTGATGTTGATTGATTGACATCAGTTTTGATTGGTTCTTCTGTTGACATAAGAAAGTCCAAATTTGAATCAATTTTGATTGAAGTCTAAACAACATCAACTGATGATATAAACAGATATCAAAAACAAAAAAAAAAGGAAAAAAAACATCTGGTTGATATATGATTAATACTTTAATATTTTCAAGACAACGATAAGAAAAGAAAAGAAAAAAAAAACCACTACATACGTTATCATCAGCTATGATCACTGATGTTGTATGTTGACTATTATCGGAAAAACTATTTTCATGTTCAACTTCATATAAAATATCTTCTTGAATAGGACGACGAAAACTTGCATTTAATAAATAAGTTGATGAATCTTTTAAATGATTGTGTTCATCATCATCAGCATCATAATCATCCATTAATAAATCATCTAAATTTGTTATCATTATTGATGAATTATTATTATTATTATTATTATTATTATTATTATTATTAGTTTTAAAACCAAATGCATCAACTGTTGATGAACAATGAAAATCATCGAATAATGCTGTCGAATCATCTTCATCTGTTTTATTTTCTTTTGTATATATACGTTTTGACATTTGTTTTGAATGAGTCACTTGTTCAAATTCTTTTTCATGTTTATCATCACTCACTGAACTTGATGGTTCATCATCAGTTGTATTACGTGGTGAAAATAAAAAAAATTCATCACCAACACCATTTAAATCAACTTCATGTAAAATTTCATCATTTTCTATTTCACGTAATTCAATTGATGGAGATTGATGTGATGTTTGATGAATACATGTTTCAATCGAACCATCATCATACCAATTCATATTTTCAGTAGGACGAGATTCGATTGATGGTGAATTATCATTAAATAACGATGGCAATGGATTGGAAATATTAGTAGAAATATGTGATGATGGTAAATTCTCCATGCCAACGTTGACTGAAGGGATGATGGTGGGCTTTTGTTCTTCTTTTGAAATGGCGACGATGTCGAGGTCTGTTAGAGTAGAAAAAAAAGGAAGAAGAAATGAATGTAGATAAGAAAAAAAGTCGTGCGCATTTATGTGCGCGCATGCAGCAGAATCCGTCATTCTTTTTCCTTTTTTTTGTGTTTCTGCATCTTAGTGACTCTGAACATTCACCCTATTACGGTAAACGTATTTTCCTTATATCAGGTAATGAAGAGAAAAAATGACATGCGCGCATGTATGTATTTCTGTCTATATACATCTATAGACATTTAATCACCAGAAAATGAGTTACAATTAGTAATATTAATAGTCATGACGTATCCGATGTGTTCCATGATTAAAAAAATCATTGGCATACACTTTATCTTTTGATTACTAACAGTCAAAAAAAAACAAGAAAAAAAAAACAACAATCCTGAAAATTTAAATACACCTCAATACTCTACGATGCCAATCATACAATCTAAAAAAACAAAAATTTGTTACTACTGCTACTACTACAAAAATGTCTATAATATTGACACAATACAAAGACAAAAAAAACGAGTCTTAATGTTTTATTTGTATATGGACGAAGAAAAAAAATTGACAAAAATATTTTTTTTCAGTCGTTTATGGCTGCAACTATTGAAAGCTTTACTGTCGAACATAATTTTTCTTTTTTATTCTCTTTTTCTCTTTTAACTTACTATTTGATTTACGTTCTTCATCTATTGAATGTTTTGCTTATATATATATATACACAATATATAAAAGAAATATTATTTTCAATTCAATCGTCTCAGTATGCTTTTTATTCTTCTTTTTTTTCTTTACCTTACAAGTCACGATCTTATTTCGTAAATAAATAAAAAAACAAAATAAGATTGAAAGTTTATTTTAGATTATTCAGTAAAATCTAATCAAAATTTGCTTTGAGTTTTATTCAAAGTAGTAACTCTATCACCAAAAAATAAAAATAAAACTTCTTTTTGTTAATATTCAAAAGAAATTTTTCTTCTATCGAAAAGGTAACACTCTGTTTTTTTTCTTTTAATTCTTTATATTAAGACAAGTGCTTATTTTTCTAAGCATTACGTTTTATAAATAAAGTTATATATACATGTATATATATATATATAATCATTCAATTACCTTCAACATTAGGTTCCAATGTTTCAGTATGACTTAAATCCGATAATGAACTATGTGAAGATAATATTTCATTATCTAATTTAAGTGTCGGTGTTTCATAGCCAGCTAGTGATGACGATGATGATGATATATCATCATCTACGGCTGTATAGTATGATGATGTCGTTGCTGACAAACATTGATCATTTACACTAGCATAAGATGATGAATCTGTGACTAAAAGATTTCTATCCGATGATGGTAAAATCACTGAATGATAAGATTGTCCATCGGATGAAATACTTTTTGTTGAATTCGTTCGAGAAATATTTGTTGTCATGGATTGATTTGTGTTATTATTTGTAGTGGTAATAATATGAGGATTAGATATAATAGGAGTGTGCGTCAGTGATAAAACGTCATCAGTCCGTGACGATGTAGCTGAAAATAGAAAGAGAATATTTTCTATGTTTTTATTGTGTTAGATATGTAGGGCTTTTTTTTTTGCTGTCTATTCATTTCTGTTCCGTAACCTTTTGAGTATACTTTTTTCACATATAGTGATAAAATAGGTTGACATGAGAAAAAAGAAAAATTTGCAAATATATTTTATCATAAAACATAATTGATTAACAAATATCAAGAGTTAGTGATATTAATCTTTTTTCGTTTTATTTTATAACTCAATAAATAATTTATGTCATAAATTCTGAAAAATCTTACATTTTTGAACAATTGTCATGTCACCATCAGATGATATATCGAGTGAAATATTTTGTAGGAGAGATTCATCATCGATTTCTTTGCTTGATATGGACACTTGTGACATTGTTCGAGGTTTTATGGGATGTCGAATATTTTCATTAGAAATAGAATCTGTAATTATAATCTTTGGTGTTGATGATGGAAAAGATGAATCCGTTGAGTTTATGTGTTCTTGATCTATGAAAAAGAGATAAGAAAGTAATTTTAATTAATATTACTAGCATTCCTTATTTTAAAGCGACAGACACATGCAATCAAAAGAAAAAAAAAATCTTGAAAATGAATTCTCAGGTGTATCGACATACATCTTGTTGGACCAAAAGAAAGATATGAATCAATTGATCGTGATGTATATACGTACGACCGAGACGAAGGTCATCAATAAATTAATATATATGTATGTGTAAACCTTAGAAATAAAGTAATTGAATATCCTTCATTTTTTGCTTATAACAACTGGTAATAGAATCAAATCAAAACACGAAAATGTGAAGCACAACCAAAAAAAAAATAATATCAATGTATTAACGATGAATAGAAAAATTCTTTCATATGGTTTAGTCTCAATGGTATTTACTTTTAGCTTGATGATCAATGAACAAATATACTATGATGAGAATAGAAGCGAGACAGAAAGTGAGAGAGAAAGAGACACTGTCGACAGGTGGATGGATGAATGTAAGTATGTACAAGCTTGGCACTCAAACAATAAAGAGAGAGAGAAAATAAAAGGTGGCTCGTCAAACAAATGGTAAGACTTCTTTTTTTTTTTCTTCTTTTTCTCTGGCACTTGTTCATCCCATTTCACATCTCTATTCTTTAACAATAACGAAGAGTAGAAGCTAGTCGATTGAGTAGAAGAAAAGAAAAAAAGAAAATCTTTGACTCGTCCTGTGCTCTTGTTTTTCTCTTCGGTGTATGTTGATGTTAGACCATATAAACCTGCATTGACATTTCTCTCTTTTTTTTACCACTTACTCTATTCCGTTCTGTTATTTATGAGCACATACTTCTTTTTTTTTTTTTGAAATATATACATATAGAGATCAAACTTTTTGTATATGTAGACTGTCGTTCTCTCTTGCCTGTCAGCAAGAAAATATGTTGACGCGACAAGCCTAGAAGTAATAGGTAGTGACTAGAATAACACTCGAATATAATAGAGTTGGCATTGGATCCTGGTAAACACTTTTACTTTTTTTTCGAATAACGACTAATATATATATATATATTCATTTTGATGACGATCAGATTAACATTAGGTGGTCGTTTAAGCTGTTGCCTTTTTTTTTTTTTTTTTACTCCTTTCTATATGAAAAATAGACTTGGCAATATTTTGATTCTAATCATTACATATTTACGTTTATCAATCAATCATTTAATATTGGGCATGCCATTTAACAGTATACTCAACCTCAATACATTTGCCTTGACTGATTATATACAAAATATGTATTTCTTTTATTATTGAAATATCCTTCATCAACAGACACATGCCAGAAAAAAAAGCATTAAATCATTGAGTATTCGAGTAGACAGTAGGAAGAGTACAATATATCAAACACAAAAAAAAAAGGAAAAGATATTAGTGAGTGAGTACATATGTCCTGTCAACATTACTGTAAGATATACATATATGATATGACATATAGGCGGAAAAACGACGAGTAAAAAAAGAAAATGAAGCTTTCTATCACGTAGCTCTTTTCATCTTTGAACTAACGGATGAGATCGAAACGTGATATGTCTGTCGAAATCAATTTCATTATTTGAATCAAATGTAATTAAGACTAAATTTAAGTTCATCATAATGAATAAAATTATAAAAAAAGAAAAATTCATATTTTCATGTCTAATATAAGAGAGATAAAATCACTAGATTTGACATAAAGTATTTAACATCAACTTAATCGATTTTATAAAAATTAAAATTTTACTTTCAATTAATTATATATGATATTTATAGCTATTAGTATTCAATTCAATTATTTATTATCACGTATTATTTATTATTCTTTGACAAATTTTATCTCATTAGTTTCTGTATAATTTAAGAACATTAATATTCCATTAAAATGTTCAAATTAAACAATCAATAAATTCATTTCTTTTAATATATTAAGAATAAAAATAAAATTTAATCAGTCAACAAACATACTTTAAAATAAATCTAAATCTAATCTTAAATACAATTTCAATTATGACAAAAAAAAAATATTATTCAATATATTCATATGAGAATAATTTGTCTTATCAAAATATTTTCTTTTTAGTCTATAATGAATAAACAAAAGCTAAAAACAAAACATACTGATGTAAATATTATATCAATGTAAAATCTATCTAATCTATCTGATCATTATATAATACTGTCAAAATAGAAAGTTTACACCTTAAAAATAATTTACATTTAAGACTTTTATCTTATTGTTTGACATTCATATTAAGATTATAATCATATTGCACTTACGTATTTTTGAATATCTTGGTAAAGGTTTTGGTGGTTTTATTGAATAATCATTGATATTATTTTTAGTAAATATTTTTGGTTTATACCATGTTGATGATTGAATAACACGTTGTAATCCTGATGCATATGTTGATGTTTCATGGGAATTGGTCGAACGTTGACTATCAATAATAATATTTCCATTTGTATCATTAGTTAATGTTGTTGAATTACGTCTTGATGGCAACTGTTCTGACCGTGATTGACTTGGTAATCGATGTCGATGTGTTGTATCATTAGATAAATAAGTTGAATTATTTGAAGATGATATTAATAAATTAGAGGTATTATTAACATATTGTTTTGTATGAAGTACTTGTCCATATGATTTTGTTTTTCGTAGTTCATTAATAGATGTATAATCATGATTGTACCAATCAGGTAGAAGTAATTTATTGAATGAAGCACGTAAACGTTCTTCATATGTTAATGTTTGTTGTTGATGATGATGATGACTTTTAAATTTATATACCTCATCAATAGCATTAAAAACGCTTTGTAAATACAATTTTTCTTCTATATGAGTCATTTACCTTTTTTTTTTTAAAAATAGTTGTTGTTAATCAAATAAATTCATTGAACATAAATGATGATAGTAGTCTTTAAGAAAGACTTACTCAATGAAATCAAAAATAAAGAACAAGAAATGAATGAAATGAACCACTGTAATGCACATTTGCTATTTTCGTTGATATGAATGAATGAATGAATAGATGTGTGTGTGTGTGTGCAGCAAGCAAAAACATTCATATCATTGTCTGGTTTGAAAGCATATATTTATGCGGAAGTTTTTCTTCCTTTTTTTTTGTGAATACGAATGCGAATATATATATATATATATATGACGGACAGAAGGTTGATGTGTTCAATTATAGAACAACATAAAGGATGGCAAAAAAAAAAGAGAAAGACAATTGCCAATAGTAGAAAGAGAGATTGGTTATGTTTATTCTAACCAGTCGTCTTGTCAGGTTATTCACATAATCATCTGTTTGTCTCGTTTAAACTATATATTGAATGGGTGAAAAGAAAATCAAGAAGAAGACATACTCATTTTATACTTATGTTAGAAGACAGTCATCAGATCTATAATCCTACCATACAATAAATGTGTAAAAGAAAAAGTGCAAATCACAATTAAAGAAGAGAGAGAGAGAGAGAGAGAGAGAGAGCAAAAGAAAAGAAATCGATCACATCATTGCGTTCGTCACTGATGAACACAGCAGGAAAGAAGAAGAAGAAGAAAAAAAATCAAAAGATGTTGAATAAAAGTAATATAAGTACTACTTCGAACAACAATAAAAAATCATGATATCTCTGAACTATCATCAAATAGCAAACCGACACAAAACTATATTAACCTGTCATCTCTGGAAATAGATGAATGTAATTGCTGATTTAAAAAAGAAAATGTATACAATGAATGACAGAAAAAAAAGAGACTGTCGGTGTTCCCTCTATCCTTGTCTAACATGATAATTCGTTGTTGATCATGTAAAAAAAAAATTGATTTCTTTATCAAAAGTAAATCAAATAATTTATGATTTTCATTTGACATTTTTGTCTTGTTTCAATGCAATTAATCAATGAAAAAAAAATTATATTCATATAAATAAATATATATATAATGAAGTAATTCGATGACATAAAAATACAACATTTATT
Organism: Rotaria sordida; assembly: GCA_905250125.1. Taxonomy (NCBI): domain Eukaryota; kingdom Metazoa; phylum Rotifera; class Eurotatoria; order Philodinida; family Philodinidae; genus Rotaria; species Rotaria sordida. The sequence goes on along the minus strand of CAJNOL010001846.1, from coordinate 41,951 downwards.
ATTTGTCCTTCTCATCCTCATTTAGTTCAATGATATCTGTATGTAATCGTTGACTATCAGAACAATCTGTGATCATCACTGTAGGCAATGTGATAGTAGTTAATTTTGTACTACATTCAGACAGTCGATCATCAGCAATACTCATAGTTGCCGAGCAATTTTCTTGTTCTTTAAGACGAGTATATTGTCTACCATGATATAATTTTCGTTTGTTTGTACAATTTAGTGCATAACAATTTGCTATTGGACGTGTGTCAGTATCACTTGGTGCTTCTTCATAAGATTCATCTTTAATAGGTGATGTTGTAATAATTTCTTGATTATTATTATTATTATTATTATTATTATTTTTTAAATCAATATTTAATGGATTATAAGTTTTTAAATAATATTCTAATAAACTAGGATTCGTTGTATTTGATTGTAAATTAATATTAAATACTGTTTGTGATGTTGTTTGTTCATTATTATTTAATATAAAATCACAATTTGAAAAAAGACTATTAGAACGATAAAGTAATGGTGTTGGTAGATATGTTGGACGAAATGATCCATATTGATTTGATGATATAACAAATGCTCGACAAATTTTTTCATTTGATATTGATGGTGAATCATATTGAATACGTAAACGTTTGAAATTTGTTATAAATCGAATAATAATACGACTTAACATATAGATTATGATAAATATTATCCAAAAAAGAGCAATCTATACCAAAAAAAAAAAGAAAGAAAGACAAAAAAATCAAGACACAAGAATATTCAATTAAATATATTTACATATAGAAAATTAGAAACGGATGAATGATCAATTAGTTATGATTTTGCAAACGAAAAAAAAAATGACAACAAAAAAAACTCAAGAAGTTTTTATTCAATTTGCCTCAAAAAATATTCTCAAAAAAAAAAAAAAAGTAAAAGAGCAAAGACTTTAAATATAAGAATTATTAATGGTGTCAGAGAGTAGTAAAAGATAGAAAAATTATTTGCAAAATAAAAATAGATACTGATGTTCTTTCTTGCATGTGAATATAATTATATCTGATTGCTACAAAATAAAAATAAAAAATCTATTCAATCTTATTATCTTTATGAAATAAATCCTCTTTTGAATGATTTAGAATAACAAAGAAAGACATGAAACCTTCTTAAGATTTGTCAGTTTTGAAGACGTTTATCTGATATATTCCATATCTTGAAATAGAAATATTTATTTAATTTTACATGATTGATGTCTTTTTATATATTTTTTTTTAATCAATTATCAAAACAATTGATTATATATCGTTAATAAGCATAGACCGTCAAGGTTTGTCATTGAATAAATGAAAAAAAAAAGAGATTCGTTTAATATTTTTCATCTCCCAAGGTAATTATTTATCTCAATATTCTGACATTTCTTAATATTTTATCTTAATATTTTCTTCTTTCTTTTTTGATTGATTAATCAAAACAAAAAATAAAACTAAAAATAAAAATAAAAGAAATAACAACTTACAAGTGAAAATATAAAAAATGATCTTTGAACAATAGTAAATCGATTCATTATCCAAAGATTTTTGAATAATATTGTATCTGACGATAGATGATTATTTGATGTTTTGAAATTATTTTCATTGATATTTTGTGACAAAGTAAGATTATACATGGATGACAACTCAGCATGAGACATTAGTTAATCGACATTTATTACTTAGTTAATAACATCTAAAAAAATATATTAAATGAAATGCATGCATGCATCAAAGACCAAACAGCAAGCATACGATATAGAAACTGACTATAAAAGAAAAAAGAAAGATGAAGATAATATTTTGAAGAAGATTATTATATGAATATTAGTAGGTGTTGTTTTTTTTCTTTTCAACTCTAAGATGAAAAGATTTCTTTTTTCTTTTATGTTTTCATTTTTTTTTTTTTTTTTATTATAGACAATGTGATTGTGAACAACTGACCTTTGTTTAGAAAATTATTTCCAATATAACATAAACATCGGTCAAGCAGAAATAAAATGACATGTAATTTATTATATAAAAATAGTTACTACATATGGATTAATAGAGAAAAACCTCAGCTGTTGTCACATACATGTCAATTGACATGTTCGCCCTTCGTATTGTTTATATTCAATCATATTTAGCAGACTCCCTATTGGCATTCTTTACATATATTGTTCACAAGCGCTTGCGTGCACACACACACACACACACACATACATTTGGACTCGTTCAACAGAAAGAATTAAGGAAAATGTGATGTCTATAACAAAGCTTTTCTGTTTTTTATTGACTTAAGTCGATGTTTATGTAGTTTTGTGGCATAGATGTCAAAAATTCAACATATAGAAAATCTTTTATCTTACCCCCTGTTTTAATATATGATATTATTAATAAAAATTATTCCATTTAGAAGTTATTCTAACAAAAATTGGTTCGATTATGGAAATGAGACTAATAGTAGTATACGACCAACCGGAAATACCATCGTTTGCATTCTTTCTGTCTATCTTTGGCTCGTTCTCCAATTATTCGTTTGTTGATGTCTGCTGTTAACACTTGCCTTGTATGCATCTATCACTCATGAAAATCTTTTTTTTTCCTTTTTCTTTCATGCTAATCATATTCAGTTATTTGAAGAGATCACTCAGATTTTCTTCTTCTTCTTCTTCTTCTGTTCTTCTCTCTTTTTTTTCTCATTCTTATATAACAATTACAAGCGCTAAGTCCTATATAAAAAACAATACAAATCATTTTCCTTCTTCTTTTATTTTTGCTTTATATTTTTTGATAATCAATATTGAAACTTCTATGTCGGATAATTTGAATAGAATATCGTAATCCATCAAGAGCATATAATGTTATATTTAACCATATTAAACGATTTGGTATCATATCTGAGCCAGTAGCACCACGTGCATATTTTAAAAACATTATTCCACCAATAATATAAACAAATAGAATAGAAATTAATAGAATAAGAAAAATAGCACCACCACTTATAGATCCAGAATCAGGTGAATAATGGCATTTATCAGGACAACAACATCGAGATTGAACATAAATACTAAATGTTTGTGCATCGTCTTGATGACCATTCACTGTATCTTCATCAGAATCACTACATGTTAAAAAAACAGCAAGAAGTCTATCAACTGTTTGATAAATAAGTAAATTCACGTTGTCATGATGTTCAAATTGAACCTCACTTTGTTTAGCAATGACAGTTGACATACCCGTCTGTGTGCTAGCTATATATATATATTATAACATAAAATATATTAGAATGAAATAACAATAAATTAATTCAACTTACTAGAACATGCTGCAGCATCTTTACAATTACCACCATCAGATTTTGAATAAGAAAAACATCCATTCCAACTTAATGTAGATTTTGTAGGACTCGAATTTGGTATATTATCATATTTTGGTCCTTTGCCATTTTCATAACCTAAAGTACGAATATCTAATTTTTGTCCACTTCCAACATCATAAACACATGAAGATTCACTAGCGATTGTTTGAATAATAAGCATAAATAAATAATAAATAAATAAATTCAATATAGGAACAAACATTTTAACAATGAATAATAATACTAAAACGAATAATAAAAAACATGCAATCGTATAATTTCTTAAAAATAACAATAAATATGATTATGTAGAATACAAGCATTATACAAAAAAAAAACAAAATATCACGATCAATAAATTTTATTTAATAGAAAAATTTTGTTTTTTCTAAACATTTTCATATGTATTTTTTCTTGTGATTTTTGATAGAATAAATCTTATACCTTGAATTGTATCATGTCCTATTTGTAACCATAATGTTCGATTTGGTATAAGATTAATACCTTGTTCATGTTTTACAAGTCGAAGAAAAAGAATACTAATGATAAGATAAGTTGCAATAATACAAAGTAAAACTATTATAAAAACAGCTCCGCCTGTTAAATGACCTGATGGCTTATCTGGAATATATGTACATTTACCCGGACAAGCACATTCACTTTCAATATTAAATAGAAATGAGTTGTCAGTAATTTTATGAGCTTGAAACGATTCCGTTGTTTTACAGAGAAGAAAAACACGTAGTGTTGTATCATCTCCATCTGTATAGATTATACTTATTACACCAACATTGTACGTAAAGACACGATCTGTCTGACGAGCAATTAATCTTTCTTGTTTTGACGTTAGATCAACTTAATTAAAATAATAAAACAACCAGAAAAACAAAGATCTTTACAATTGATATAAAAAGAAAAACCTTACTAACGCATGCAGCAGCATTTTGACAAGTATCTTTTGTTGAATAAGCAAAACAACCATTGAATGAATATGCAATAGTATGTAAACCTGTGTCAGGTATATTATTATATTTTGGTCGATCTTTATAACCGAGTGTTTTCAAATCTAATATACCATCGGGTGTTGAATATTCACAATCATCTGCTTTAATTGTATAGATATTTAAAATAATAGATATTAAAATGCTTGAGACTATCATGATTACATGCAAAAGAATTCGGGGTAACCACTTTTCGTCCTTGTTTTTTTTTACGGACATCGGTCAGAGTAGTTCGATCCGAACTCCAGTTTCTTCGAAACAGTCCGGATGTTCGGAATGAAAAGTCCGGAAGATCGGAATGAAAAAGGCCGGATGTTCGGAATGAAAGTCGTCCAGGTGTTCGTAACAGAAAATACAGGATGTTCGTAACATAAAATGACGGCTGTTCGGAATAAAAAATGACCGATGTTCGGAATGTAGAATGCTGAATATTTGGAATCAAAACTACGGATGTGCGTAAGAGTGAATGACTGATGTTCGTAAGAAAATACTCCGGTTGTTCGTAAGAGAAAAGAATTGGTTTTTTTATAACAGTTTATTTTCTTTTATTTCACAGTATAGTCTTTAACAAAAGACAAAGACAACAAAAATTTATACAAGTGAGAGAATAAGTAACTTTTATAACAGAAAAAAATGTAATGTTTAATATTTTTTTGCAGCATGTCTTATTTTTTTCTTTTTTGGAATTTGTTTCATATTGTCATCATCTGTTTCATCTTCTTTTCGTTTTCTTTCACTCGATGAACTGCTGGCTGAAGATTTATGAGAATTATTAACAAACTGAACTCTACACTATTTTAAAAAACTCTAACTGAATGTACATACGAGAAGAGGTCGCTACACTCAGCGACTTAAAATATACTATATGAATAAATTGTTTTCTGTGTTAAAAAACATACACCAAAATTCACTCAGAACATCCGTCATTTTATGTTCCGAACATCCAGTATTTTTTCGTTCCGAACACCGGTCACTTTTTGTTCCGAACATCCGTCATTTTATGTTTCGAGCATCCTGTATTTTTTCGTTCCGAACATCTGGACGGTTTTCATTGCGAACATCCGGAAAAACGATTTTATGTTGTATATCCGATTTCGAACATCCGGTTATTCGACCGGATGTTCGGAAGAGCAAGGACGAAAAAAGACACACCCAAGAATTCTAACTCTATACTATATATCTTTTATGAAAGATAAGCATGTAAAAAAAAAACGAACTTGATATGTCACTTTTTACGTGAAGTTTGATAAACAATATATTTTCTTATAGTTTTAGTTGACGTCCATAGTCCATAGACATGATAAAATGTAAAGAAAAAATCGGTCATTTAGAAGTTTAATTAAAAATTAAATTAGATTTTTTGAGAAAATGTCAATTCATTTAAATATTAATCTTATTTAAATATGCAAAAAATTTTCATAATAAACAATTCTTTTCTGATTTGTCATTCATATTATTCCATGTTTCGTTTGTTTATTTAAGCTAAAACAAGTTAAATTTACGATTAATTGCTTGCATGTTTAGTTTTTTCTATATAATTATTTCTATGCGTGTTCATCATTTTATCTAAGCAAAATTCCATTTATTTTTTTTTTTCTGTAATAATTGACAAGTACATAGCCTCTTTTTTTTTCTTTTGCTCAATCATTTTCTGGATGTTACACAAACTATTCATCAACGATTATCGAGTTTACATTGCATTTTATAAAATTCAAAAATAATTTACAAAAAACAAAAAACCGAATATTATCATACGAGAATAACAAAAGAAGGAAACTTTATATTTCAATATGGATTAGTAATGTTTCAACAATTTAGTCTCTTCAATCGTTCGATCACACTATTAAATGTCTGTATCTCTTAAAACAAGAAATATACTAAATATATGTATATATTTGATCACTGTCTTCTCTTGTTGAATTTCTTCGTATCAAATGCATGACATAAGAATATTTTGTTTACGTTTGACTTTGTCGACGATAGTACATAAATGTTTCTTTTTTTTTCGTTTCTAATGATGATGAACGAGTAACAAAACTAAAGACAAGGAAGGAAGGAAGGAAACGATTACTAACTTTGACTCGGTCATATGTACACATATATACAAGATATAGGTGGGTGTATAATGAATGTTCACTGAAACATTGAATTCAACAGTAACAAACGAAAAAAACATGGAATTCGAAAATTCTATTGAAGAATCTGGCAATGATGATGATGATGATGATGGTGATGAAGAGTTTCCACCATTACCATCAGATATTGATATATTATCACATACAAATACTCCTGATCCATATGATAATAGACATCGTACTGTTGAATTCTTTTATTGTCCTTCACCACCATTACCTTCCCCACCACCACCACCGCCACCTCCGCCACCAACATCATCAACAATGGCACGAATATATGCTAATGCTCGTACATTAACTTCAATTCAAAATCCAAATAGTATAAATCAACCGACAATATCATTTGCTACACAACAGAAGAAGAAAGCTCGAGCACCAGTTGCTGGTCTTCTTCAAAGTGTTTATGTTAATATGCCTATATCACCATCATTACCATCAAAATCTTTAAATATACCGAACGAAGTTACATATGCTACATTAATGAATACAACGTCAATGGCACTATCAATTTCTTCTGATTTAATAACAAATCATGTTGAATATCAACAAATTCATATAAAAAAAGAAACAGATAAAATAAATCATAATCCAATTTATGAAAATATTAAATCTCGTCGACCACCACCACTACCATATTATTCACAACGAATTTCACCATTATCTGTAACTCCTCTTGATATTGATAAAACATTATCATATTCAAAAATATTCAATAATGATATTATACCAACATCATCTGAACATACTTATATTAATTTAGAATATCATGATGATAAACCACCAATTATTCCAACACGTACAACTAAACAAATTCCAATTATTGTTCAAATATCACCATCACCACCTATTATACCACCAAGAAATGAACCAAAAGATGATATTCATAGTTCATCATCAAATGTTAGAACATATCCTATTGAAAAAGAACAAGATGAAGGAGATACAAATATTCTTGAAACAAGTTCAAATGCTAGTAGTGTTCAAGTAAATTCATTTGTTATTACTATAAAAAAAAAAACGAAAAATAGATGAGTTTATTCATTTCATGTTTTTTTTGTTTTAGACAGTAAAGGAACTTGAAGTAAATATGGCTCCATGTTGTGATGATAAAAGTGATCTATATCGTACAAAAATGTCTATAAATACAACAGAAAATATTCCATCATTTTTAAATGCACGTCAACGACGATTATTACATAGTACACGACGACGTCGTTTACGTGGTTCTTTAGCTTTTCGTGGTTCAATTGCTTTACGTAGTAACACACGAACATCTATTAATCATAATACAAATCGTCAACAATATCCACGTTCAAATTCGAATATTGCAGTTCGTCATCCAATGGTTACAGATGATCGATGGCGACGTACATTACGTAAACGTCGACGACAACGTGCTGTACAAATGAGATTAGATGGAAATATCTTGCATCAACAAATGAAATCAACAAGACCTATATCTGATCATACATATAATGAAATAAAACAACCAATTTTATCAAATAATAAAATACGTACTAATGGTCATCATGGATCAGCAGGTGGTGTACTCGAACGTGCTATGCAATTTAATGGAGCATTAAGAGATCGAGTTTTTTCATGGTATCGAGGAGCTAATCATAATAATCGTGATCATCAACAACAAGAACAAGAAACAACACCACCAGTTTGTTCAACTTCAGAAAATGGAGAGTCAGATCAAAAAGTAAATTATCGAATTCAATTTCTTACTACTATCCATTTTGAAATGTAATATGTTCCATTATTTTTTCGAATAGCTTTTGATAGGAATATTATAGAGACCTGTGGTTTTCATCAATTAAATATTCTGAAGCTATTTTCCTTTCGATTCAGACTTTTAATAAGACAAATCAATATGAAAAATTGTTCTCTTACGATCTACATAAGGTTGATATTCATAAATCGTTTGGGTCGGAAGTTATAAGACTTTTCCTGAGACCTCCAATTTCAGCCAATTGATCTGTGATCACTTGAAAAAGCAGCTAAGTAGAGATAGTTAATCATGCTGAGTCAAATAATGATATTTATTTTTAGGTTCGAAATAATCTGACTTTGTTATTTCAATATTTCTAAAACTCCACAATCAGCTTTCATGTAACGAAGGAGTCGACACTTTCGAAGTACTGAGATAACAACAGTGTCGGATTAGTTTGAATCTAAAAACAAATATTATCATTCAACTCAGCATCGTGAACTGTTTTCTGTCTAGCTGCTTTTTTTGGAGTTATCACAGATCAATTGGCTGAAATCGGGAAGTTTTAGGAAAAGTCTTATAACTCTCGAACCAAGCAATCTATGAGTGTCAGCCTTACGTAGATCGCAAGAGAACAATTTTTTCTATCGATTTGTCTTATGAAAAGTCTAAATCGAAAGGAAAATAGTTTCAGAGAATATTCATCAAAAGCTTACCTGATTGGTCAAATGTTGACGAGTCAAATTTCGATGGTTTCGGATCTTCTCTCTCGAATGATGAAAAAAACCATAGATCCCTACAATGTTCCTATCAAAAGTTATTCAAACAATAGTGAAATAGACAGTGATTTTTCTGTATAACTATGTTCAATATTTCTCTTTTATATTTTTAATATTTTTAATAAATTAATTGTTTAGGGTACAACAACAAATGAAGATGATGAAGAAGAATTTTTTACTCATGATACATTTGAAGATTTTCTTCTGCGACGTCGTCCTAAATCATCTGCTTCAACTACAGTTAGTGGTACTAGTACTATTGTTTCACAAGTTGAATCTATTTCTCAACGATTACCAGTTCGAAAACCACCAAATCAAAAAGTTCATCTTCCTCCTCCTCCTCCACCACCACCTCCACCTCCACCACCACCTTTACCACCAACTCCACCACCTGCTCGCCGTTTTCCTGGTTTAGCATTAAGTTTAGATAAAACTGATGTTGATTTTATTCATAATATTCTTCAACGTACACGTGGTGAACAACGTGTATGGAATCGAATAACAGCACTTAAAGAAGCTTATATACGAGCAACAAGTAAAAAAAAAGATTTACCAAAAAAAACAAAAATAAATATAAATCAAATGGATGAAAAGAAAAAAAAGAAATCAACAATGAAACATTCATTAGCAGCAACAAAAATTCGTGCTGAACTTGAAAAATATGATGAATTACCAGCTAGTTCAGCAACAATTCTTGATGATGATTATTATTATGATGAAACATGTTCAGTAAATGATCATCATAAAATAAATCATAATCAACATAATCATTCAATACCTCCATTACCTCAAACACCTTCAACAACAAATCGAATTGTAAATTTTGTTGCATCAATAAAACGACGTGCTCAAAATAATGTTCAACAATTACAAAAAAATCTTCATGATATTCGTTCACGAGTAAATATTGAAGCTATGACAATTCCTCCAAATCAAATTAATATAAAACGTCATACATCAATAGCATCACGACAAAGACAAACAATAAAAGTAAATTCTATATAATCTATTTTTGGAATTCTATATAGATTCAACTCTTCGAACCCACTCGCAGATATAATCGGATTGTAGGACTCCATTCTATTTATCTTCAAAAATAATATTTTTTGATGAAACATGATCTAAAATGTGTATTGAAGTATAGAGATATAGAAATTTGAACCCGACCACAGACATGACAGACATAATTGCGAGATTACAGTTAGTATGATAGTTGTTCTTTACTTCTCATAACAATGTATTGCGATTAATATCTTTCATCATTGACATGCATTAAGACTAGATAGGAATTTATGAAACAAAACATATATTGATTAATCCCTTGTTTTACATGTTAATCTCTGTGGAATTATACTAATAACTTTTAATTCTAGGATACATCAAATACACCTCGAATACATCGATCACGAGTAGAAACAACATTAAATCAAAATACTTTAGTTCGTCGTACAAATAGCCATCATTCACCAACTTCAACAGAACGTTCTAATGTTCATCATCGACGTCAATTAAATCGTACTCAATCTAATGCATCACAATTACCACAACAATTACAAATTCATCATCATCGTCATCGTTTAACAAATGATAAAATTTTAGGTGGTATTGCTGATCGATCACCTAGCTTAACAACTCGACCTCCACCAATTGAACGACATTCATCACGTCAAACACAAAATGGAATGACACTTCGTCAACAACGTTCGAAAAACTCTAGTTGAAAACTCGTTCTTTTTTTTTTTTTATTTCAATATTTTGTGCCTAGTGTGTTAATAAAGAAAGTCCTTCCTAATATAAAATATATTTGCATTTGATCTTATATTGTTGATATACAAAAGAACTTATCATAGAATTATATTGAATGTACTAGATATAATACTATGATTGTAAGCAATAGTGACTGATGTGAAGAATAATACAACAAAAGAAGCTATACTGATATTGTTGAACGAACCTAATGGTTATCGATTAAAATGGATAGTATGTTAGCAGACAAGTAAATAACAGGCATATATAATTGATAAACGATTATACGCTCTACAAGATATTATTTTCGATCAATCGAGTGCGATCTATATTAATAAAGTTTGTAAGAACCGACTTATTAAAAGAATTTTGGATCTAGCAAAAGTCAAAATTTTGAAGAATTGTCTTAAACATCTTTTAGAAACTGAAACGATCGCGCTGACGATGGTAATCAAGCAACATAATTGCAAAACATTATCGAACTTGTATGGTCCTATTGAAATTTATGTCAACAGAAACAAAAATATTTTATATAGTTGAGTTCCCTAGTAATTGAATCACAATATAGACTTCAAAAAAAAAATAGCACAACTTACAGTTAAAGAATAGCTGACACAGAAGAAAATGTGTTAATGCTTTTTCGTTAAAATACACAAATCTCTGTTGTTTTGGACAGTGCAATATGTATATCACTGATATGTATCACAATCGCCTTTAGCGTTAGATAAACAGCTCTAACGACGATAAATCTCTTATCTGCTGTTCCATAACCAGTGGAAATATAATAACTATCCGATTGACTCAACATTAGAATATGACATTTGATATTAAACTTAATAGATTTGTAATTGAAAGATATATGAATCGAGTACATATAATCAAATTCATCTATAAAAGCTAAAATATTAATTTTCATTTTGCATAAAAATCGATGAAATAAAAAGCCCAAAAAATAATGTTGATTTCAGTCATTTAAGATTTTTTCCAGCTTAAAACCCTGATAACTAAGCGTATTTTGATGTAAAAAAAAACTTTTACATTACTTTGTTAATTAAACCAAATAGAAATTCGAAATATTTATAGCGAACTAATGTCATTAAAACTTGTTAAGATAAAATTTATGAGTCAAAATACTATTCTTGTCATTATGCTGAATTTTTTTTTCTCTTTTTAATATTGAATTAAAGCAAAAATCTAAAATAATTTTTCTTTTGTTAATATCTGTTGAATGAAGATAGATTCAATCAAAAAGTGAATTGATGCTGAAGTCTAAAAACATGTCTGAACTAACCTTAACACAAACAAAAATCGATTTGTTTCACATTCTATTCGATATTTCAAATGATTTTTTTTTCTTTAACTTATTTAGTTACAGAATTATTCGATTTCTTCTTGTCGATCATAATATAACGTTGTTTACTTTGATAATATAAGACAGAATCTTCTATCATTAGAGAAAAATTCTCATTTTATAGAATAGACTTAACGTTTCTCAGTAAATTATTTATTACCAATAAATTCTTTTAGATCAATATAGTAAAAACAAAATTCCATAACTAGAGAAGAAAGTACCCAAAGTGTCTGATTTCTGTTTGATTCATTCATATCTCATTCGATAGAATACATACAGATAAGAAAAAGTCTCAAAGGATTTGAGCGTATAGCATACTCGTGAGAAGTTACTAACCTTTTTATTGAGTGCCAGGCATTCCGAAAAAAAAATCTAGAATAAAGAATTTTGAACTGAAACTCCGTCTATAAATAATAGATTTAATCATCATTAGATAATTCTGACAATTTCAATAAAAACAAACATTTCTTTTCTTTGAAGTATTCAATTTCCAAATCGTGGAAGGGCACTATAAAATTCACTCTACCTGAAAATTAATTATCTCGAGAAAAATATGTTTGTTTTCGTTGAAATTTTCAAGACTATCTAATAACAATAAAAAATATTGATAGACGAAAGTTCCAATCAGCATGTCTAATTCTCAATAAAATGATCGTAATTTATCAGCAGTAGACTATGTACTCGAACCATTTTAGACTTTTTTCTTATCTTCATATATTTTATCGAATGAGATGTGAATAAGGCAAAACGGAACTGAATACCTCAAGTACTTTCTTCATAAGTATGCGCACATTATTTATACAATATGACTTCTTTGAAGTATTCTCCTTGAAAAATATGTAATCACATATAAGACAAAAGAAAGTCCTTGATAGTTTTTTCTCAGAGTATTTCCCTTGAACAAGTAACATTAATTGTATATATTTTTTTTGCTTAATATATAATTTGTTTTTATGCTATAAGATTCATAAATTTTTTTTAGAAAAAAAATTTAGAAAAAAAGAACCTATTTATTATTTAGATTGTCGATATTTCATTATAATGTCATAATTTCATTTTTTGATAATCATGTAATTAAAATTATAGTCAATGATTATAATTCAATAATTGAAAAATCTTAAAAATATCTCTACTGGTAGAAAACAAAAGCTTTCTGTGATTACAGAGGGAATGTTACACCTCTTCGGGGCGGATTACTAATACAGATCTCATATAAATATTCATTAAGAATTTTCAATTATTTATAAATGTAACCTTTCTTCAATCATGTTCGAAATAAAATAATATTTAAAATAGATTTCATTGGCATTTATATTCTAGACAAGTCGTTCTCTATTAACACGAACTGATAGAAATTATTGATGGTAGTCTTTCAACTATTTTTTAAATATTATCTGTTTCTATTTTTATTCAAATAAAATATTACAACACTTATTCAATCAAAATTTGGTATATAAAAAAAATTCTTTTTTCTTTTGTTAATTTATTGAATTGATCTAAATTTAAACAAAAGATTACCAATTCATTTGGAATGAAAATTTTTAATTATACAAATTTCTTATAGAATTTGATGAAATATTAACTAATTATTTAACACATATATCAATGAAGAGATCGATAATATTATATTCTGAAAGTCTGTTTAATTATAAAAATAAAGAAAGTATGTTCAATTAAATGATCGCTACAGATTACAAAAGAATCTTATTCATTATTAAGCAAGTAATTATGTTTGATCTTAGAGTTCAGAATATTATTTTTAGAGTGCAAAGAACGTGAGAAATCTGATTTAGCTTTCTCGTTTGTTTTTTTTTCAGTCCAATTTTCCAGTGCTTATGTAGATCGGAAAACAAATCTTGAATAATATAAGCATTATTATTTTCATCATATTGAAACATATTTCTCTTGTTATTTTATCATTTACATTTTGTCAAATTTTGATTAAGATTCAGTTTCTTTTTTCATTTATCAAAAATAAAAAAGAATCAGGACTTGTAAAACTAATAAACTATTCTAGACTTTTGTATTACTCATCAAATAAACATTGTTTCGCGCGGTCGAAAAGTGATTTAACATCTAGAGAAGTCCTCTCTTGTATTGTTTTTTTTTTTTTATTTCAGATTAAGCAGGCCTTGTATGGTTTAGTGTAAATATAGATATATTGAAAATGTATTAATTTGTTGCTCATCAATTCAATTATTCAATGTTGTTGTTTTTTATAGTATCGAAACTTCACATTTCATAACTGATTCATCCTTTGATTGATAATCAAGAATCATTGTCGTGATGCACTGAACAGATGTAAAAAAAGAAAAAAGTCTTTTCGAGAGTTTTACTAATGATTTGATGACATGATAATTCGAAATTAATAAGATTTGGATATTACCAATATTCAAATTATAGCAAAATATTCATATTCAATATTTTGTTTTTTTGTTTTCTACGATGACAAGCCATTAGAATAATCAATGAGAGCTACACACAAAAATATGGTTCATTAATGAGTTTATTTGTCTATGTAAATGTATTGATGTCGAGGGAAAATACCGTAAAAAAAAAAAGAATCTATTAAAATAATCCCTGGATTATCTATTCGAAAGACTAAGAACAAAGCTATTTCAGTTTTCTATCAAAGAGATTTTTATATAAATCATTGATTAAATCCCTATTTTCTTAAACATCAAAAAAAAAAAAACCAAAATCATTGCAATAATAATGATATTGACATGTCATATGTCATTTTTACTATTATACATATATGTAGTTGATATTTTTTTCTCTAAGATTCTAGTCCTTTCTTTTATTCATCATAGGATATATTTGTTAATATTCTTCTACATTGTAGAAAAGTTTCTATATTATGATTGTTAGATATGATGAATAAGAATTAACATATATAGTTTTTTTTTTCATGAGAAATCATTACTTATACTCTAAGAGATTGTTCAGGATAGTCGAAAAGAGATGTCAATCAGTGGATTGTGAAGAAAGAAAAAAGAAAAAGAAAAGGACCAATGTTTTAACTGTTATATAGTTGTCATGTTAGTTCTCTCAGAAATTCATAGAATAGCAGTATGCACGCTGCTGCTCTTCAAGATAATCTCATGTTGATGTACGTATGTATTTGTGCATGTGTTCCTTAGTGTACGATATTATGAAAAAAAAAAAGAAAGAAATAAGTTATGTCATGTACATAGAAATATTAGTTATTGATGATGAAATATGCGTGTAAAATTAGATGGATGACATAGAATAAGAAGTAGCTGCGATTCTGCTTTTCTCTTTAGTTGTTGGTGAAGAAGAAGATGATGATGTTGTTGCTAGAGGGTGTTCTACTAGTGTACTAGACGGAAGAGATAGGAAATAACAACGAATCAACATACAGCCATTCCGTTATTGCTATAAGCGTGCACGACAACTCTTCTTCTTGCCGTTAGTTCAAATCTCTTTTTTTTTCTCTGCTCACAATATTCTTGAAGCCTTATTACTCATATCTTGATTCTCTTCTCACGCCCTTTTCTTTTTCTCTTTCTCTCTCTCTCTATTTCGAGCTAAAGAACCGAACATACACCCGTTATAAATTGCTATCAATCGATACATCATATTCTTTTTTTTTTGATCATGTACATCTTCTTTGTTTTTTTGTGTTTTATGAATATGTAAATGTCAGCGTCTTATTATTTTCAAGATTCGATTTAGTAAATGTAGAAAAATTTAAGAAAATATATAAAATATTGCTAATATAGAAAAAAACTATTCTTTCTCACGCGTTCTGTTAACACATATTGTAGAATGAAAAACTAGAGGTAACTTAGAGAAAAAAAAGCACGGCCTCGTACTTTGATAACTTTTCTTTTTTTTTTTTTTTTTTGCTTTATTGTATAGGACATGTGTCATCAACAATGAAAGAAAAAAAAAGGCACACAATCATATTCCAAACATAGTTATCTTATTGAAGCCAAAATATTTGATTAAAAAAAATGTCACAATATAGAATCAGAAAGACAAACAGCAAATACACCAGACATAAATAAACAATGATAAAGTAAAGAGTTCGGGCTTTATAGAGGTCTAAGAAAGACAAAGAATTTTTTTTTTTTGTCAGTCATTGCAGACTTTTAAGTATATGTCAATGAAAAGAGAACGATAAACTATAAAAAAAAAATGAGAAAAGAACGAGCACTAAAGACAATAACATTATCGCTATAAAGTGTGTTGGAAAATGTTTTTGGCATTGCAAACTATTTTAGATGAATTAATCTTTTTTGTTATATATGGCGTCGTCATCATCCCCGAATAAATCACCAATAATCAATACAAAACTTCAAAATAATTATTTTTTTTATGGTACTCACCCATTAAAAGTACCAAATACACTTATTCATTCTAATTCAACAGCGAGTTTATCTACATCAAATACTACAGTTCAAAATTCAACTCATTTATCACTTGATTTAGCAAATAGTCATCATAATAATTTTCGTCATGGATATTCATCAACAACAGATTTAACAACAACAAAATCATTACATAATCTAGCAAATTCTCGCAAAGACGATGATGATAATAATGAGGTAAAAAAAACAAACAAAAAAAAAAAAAAGAAGTTTATATATATATGAAATCCTTATTGTCATGCTTTTTTCGATCATTTATTATCACATATATATGTCATTGTCCAAATAATATCATTATCCGTATGAACATCAACATAAGGTGTTGTTGTTGATTCATATGTATTTGATGAACTAACAAGTTTAGTAAAATTTAATTCTTGAGTTTTATTTATATTCCATCGAAGTCCATTAGTTTGTACATGTGCTGATTGACCAATTGGTAATAAACTACATATATTACCATTATATTTTGATTGAATATGAATTCTATTTAATTTATTAGCATGTAATAAAAAAACAATGTCATGATCATTTATTAAATATATTTGTAAATTAGGATAATTATTATTAAGTATATATAATGTATGTATTATACCTATTGTATGATCAAATCGACCACCTAATGAACAAAAAACTAAAAGATTATTTAATGTTGAATGTTTTTCCATCATAATATCAACACATTTTGTAAAATCTGTTGCATTTTGATTTTGAGTACTAATAAAATTAATAGTTGATATTGATTTATAATATTCATATGTTTGTTGAGTAATTGAATCAAAATCACCACTAATATAATCTGGTAAGAAATTTTCATTTATTTCATTTGAATAAATTTTAAGTATATTTGAACCACCATCAACACAACCCCGAATAAGAGCTTTATTCCATATATCTTTTTTTAATAAATTTCGAAGACTATCCAATGAATAATTAAGTATCATAATACCATAATTTAATGAAGTATTTGATTCAAAAAATGAATATGGATTATAATCTTGACGAAGCATTTTCTCGTTTTTCTTGTGTTATATGAAAAAATAATATAGAATAAATATAATACTTGTTATCACGTAAACATTCATTACATTTTTGTCTCTAAGTCAATGAGTTTGTTTTTTTTTTATTCATTGATTATTATGGTCAATTAATTATGCATAGAGATATATATATATATAGAAAAGAACAATAAAATAGTCTATTGGGTCATGCAAAGTGTGTTTTAGTGAAGTCTACACACAAAATAAAAAGCATCTGTAATGTTGTATGCTTTATATCATCCATTTTTATTTTCTAATGGAGAATGTGAGAGAAGGAGGCACAGGAAAGAAAGGAAAAAAAATAATAATCATATCAAGAAAAAAAGCATGACTTCGCTTTTGTTTTGTGAATATACAACTACCGTCTATCGTATGTTAGGAAATAGGAGACATCTGTATATATTAAAATGATCGACATAGATATAATGAATGAGAATAAGAATAAATTAATCAAGCAATAATACTGACAGAAAAAAAAAGGAATTTCTATTTCATAATCTAATCATATTATTTTATAAAATAAAAAATTGATTACATACTAAATTCCAATCGAAGTAATATAATATTAGAAAAAAAAAAGATTATTTCCTAAAAAAACAAACAGCCAATATAGTTGATCTTGAAACTATTAAAAAAGATTACTTAGAATTTAAGATTAATCTGTATTATAATACAATGAATTCAAACTTCAATAAATACAATGAATATGTTTTTTTTTTCTTTTAAGATAAAATTAGATCTTATTTTTTTTATCTATTTATTTTAGGTATTCGAAGATGCATTAGAAAGCCTTGATGATGATAATGATAATCCTCAAAAAACATATTTACATAAGTACGTTGAGATTCCGAACATATTTATCATATTCTCATGTTTCAAAATTTCTAGTAGACCATCATTATCAAAAACACATGAAGAATCTACAAATGATCTAACTCAATCATTAGTTGAATGTCAACAAATCATTCAACTTATATTAGAAAATCGTCTTAATGAAGCACTTAAAAAAACTAAAGAACAGTATGTATATATATATATATATATATATATATATTATCAATCTAAATTATTATAAAATATATATATATTCTTTCTTCAATAGAGAAAATCGTTCTTTATATCATAGTTTATTGCATAGTTCAATAAGTTTTATGCAAGCTGGAATGACATTTAATCAAGTAAAAGAAAATTAATATTATTTTTTTTATAGATATTATTCATTTACTAATATTTAGGATGATATTGAAGCAACAATTCAAGCATTACGTCACACAACAAATATGTCAAAAAAATATGAACCATATCGACCATGGATAACATTTAGTTTAACATCAAAATCTGTCATGACTGAAGGTAAGTTATCCAAAAAACGAACTATTTAATTATTTTTTATTGATGATTTAATTATTATACGATTAAATTCATTTAATTTTATTTGTTCTAATGGTATAATTGGCGTTAAACGAAGAAGTTCTTCAATTTGTTGATCATATTTTTTCTTTGATCGATTTCGATTTGAAATTTTAAACATATTTTCATTAAAATTTTCAGCTGAATTTTTTATTTCTTTTGAAATTAAAATAATTTTTGAACGTCGTTGATAATTATAAAGAAATAATATAATTATTGTACAACATGCAATAAATATTGTACCAAATGATATACATATCCATAATTTTCGATTACAATAATCAATAGGAAAATGATTCATCAAATATGATCATCATTGATAAATAGAATAAGAATTATCTAATTTAAGATAAAAATTTATAATCATGATGTTTTTCTAGAATTTAATAATAAATTCGCGCATTCATTTTTCTTTTTGCTTAATCGTAGATGAATTACATGCAAAATTAGTTTATGCTGAAGCATTACTTATTCGTGCATTATTAACATTTATTCAAGATCAAGGATTATTTAGTTTTATAAGTGGCGCGTTAAAAATTAAAGAATGTCACGATTTATTTGCGTAAGTTTTTTTTATACAAAACAAAATTTTATTTTCAAAATTAATTCTAATTAATAGAAAATTAGCAAAAAATAATGATCCGTCCAGATTTTCATCAACTTTATCACATGAACATTTTGATAGTGGAGTTCGAATGGGTAATGGTGCATTTAATTTGGTATTAAAAAAAATTAAAATTTATTTAGTAAAATTTCTATTATAATATTAATATTTAGATGATTGCTAATCTACCACAACGTATTATTCGTTATCTCGAATTTGCTGGTTTTTCTGGAGATAAAGTAAAAAAATTATTGTATGTGTAAAGATTTGAATAGAAGAAATTTTTTTTCTAGGATTTTGGCCTTAATGAACTTGAGAAAAGTGCAATGAGTAAAGGTTTACGAGCACCATTATCAGCTTTATTACTTCTTGGTTATCATACATATGCTGCACATATATTTGGTAATTTCAGAAAAAATAAAAATACAGGAATTATTCTTTATTACAATAAAAAACTTTTCTTTTTTTTTTTTTTAGGAAATAGTGATGGTGATCTTGAAAAAGCAAATATGGTAATTGAACATTATTTAAAAAAAAATTCAACTGTAAGTTAAACTTTTTTTCTTTTTTTTTATTCCATCGATATAATCAACTATTTCAGTAAAAATAATCATTTCATTTGGTATGTGTAGAAATTATATATATATAGAGAGAGAGAAAACCAAGGGATGCTTTAGAATGTAAATCTGTTGGAATACGTCAATGCTTTTATTTTATTTATCTATAGATAAAATAAGTTTTTAAATAGATATTCTTCTTATTTTTTGTTGTTGTTCTTGATTAATTGGACACGAGTTAATATTATTTCGTATTTCAGTTTGACATTCTTGATTGATAATATTAGTTGAAAATTGAGCATTTGACAAATGAATAGGAAAATAAAATGGAATTGGTATAGGTAATGGAATAAAATTTGGTAGAATACATGTATAATTTGTTGATATTGGAAATAGAGTTGATGATGTTGTTCTTAAAGGTAATGATGAAGGTAGTTGTTGAACAGAAGGAATAGTAACAAATGGATATTGAAAATGATTAAGATTTGTAGAAGTAGGTGGAAGGAAACGAGAAGATGATGATGATAAAGGAGATAATCTTCGAGAAATTTCATTCGTATTTATCTTTGTTATTCTTGATGATGAATGTGGATATGATGATAAAATTTTTCGTTGATGATTATGTTCGTTTTCACTTATTATCGATTTTGATATCTTGTCTGATATTGAACAATTTGTAGACTAAAAAAAACTGAGGTTTATCTTTATAAAAAACATAATTCTTTTTGTTTTACTCTAATTTTAATTGTTTGATAAGTTTTTAATAATTTTTTATCCTAAAAATTAAATTGTTTTTCAAATAGAATAAAAATTAAAAAAAAAAAAACAAATTCGAACTTTATTTTTTTTAAATGAAGCACGACGATATTGATTAAAACAAATTTCACTACATAATCTTTTTGAACCATCATTATCATTATATAATGTAAAAGATTTACTACCTAATTTTTGACACCAAATACATATTGATACTAAATAATAATCAATAGGAAAAAAGAAAATTGTTCGTTTTTTCTTCTAAATTAAAATATTTTTACATTCTTGTTCTTGATTGACAAATTTATTTGTTATAGAATTATTTGTTGAATTAATTTTGAATTTTTTTATTTGATTATAATCATAAAAGAAATCTTTTACCTGAATTTCATTCGGTTCATTTTTAATTTCTATATTTGTTTTCATTATTTAAAACAGTTTGATCATAGAATTTCTTGTTTGTCTATCTGTTAAAGCAGTAATACAATGAATGATAGAAGAAGGAAAAAAAAAGGTCAAAATAGAATTAGATTTCTTCTAGCATTCGATTTCAATATCTGATTTCTTCTTTATATTTGCAATGTTGTCCTATCGAATTACTATATTCATTCATTTGATGATGAAGTCCAGTAATGATTATTGGTTAGGCTCTTGTTGATGCTTTTGCTTATCCTTTATATCTTATATATATATATATATATATATATATACGATCCCTTTTTTTCTATTGAATTACACTCATATTACCTTTTGATTTTTTACACTTTAGTAGATCAATTTCGTTATATATGTTTTTATTATTGAAAGATGAACACTTTTTGTTATAAGAAAAGAAACAGAAAGAAGAAAATCATATTAGATATCATTTGATATATCTCATGTTCAATAGTTACAATTATCTTGTTTGTTTTTTTTTGAGAAAAAAGAGCATTGTTGATTATATTTTGTGAGAAAATCATTGAGGCCGTGCAAGTTTTTTTTTCTTTTTATACAATGATGAGTGATCATATTGCAAGTATACAAAGCTCAAATCAATTCTGAAATTCGAGAGATTTAATGGCAGGTTTCTATTGGTGTAATCGATAATAATTGTTTGAATACGGATCTATTTTGTTGTATTGTTAAGGTTCTTTTTTTTTCTTGAATGTTTTGTTCGGAGTTAGTGATAAAAACGATTTAAAAATGTTTTTCTTATTTTAGTCTTATATGTTTCTTGTTTTTCGAGCAAGACTTCAAACACTTCAGTGTCGACTCAATGAAGTAATTGAATTAATAAATAAATTTCAACGAATATGAATTTATTGTTTCTTTCTATTAAGGCAATTCGAACATATGAATATGCAATTCGCTGTCAAAGTGATTGGAAAAACCTTCATCATGTAAGAAATTTTATATAATAATTTATTTAGAATAATTGATTTGGATGTTTATAGATACCCTATTGGGAAATACTTTGGTGTCATGCGTAAGTTCTATTATAATTTATTTTAAATATATATATATTTTTTCTGATTTCATACAGATTTCAACGACAATGGAAAGAAGCAGTTAATATGGCTCAAATTCTTCTTCAAGAAAATAATTGGAGTAAAGCAACATCTTGTTATCTTTTAGCAACATTTCAATTTGAAGATAATAATGCTTTTGCAACAGATGAAATAATTCAATTATATAAGTAAAAAAAAAAGCAACAACTTCATATTTGAATTTGATTTAGTATAAATATTATATTCATATTAGACGTGTACCAGAATTAAAAATTCGTCTGGCAGGTAAATCAATTCCATTAGAAAAATATGCAATAAAACAATGTGAACATTTTCTTGAACAAAAATGGCTTTTCTTACCATCATTGGTAAATAAGGACATCTAGAATTACTTTTAAATGATAAATATTTTTTCTTATATAAATTTTCCAAAAAAAAAAACGATAAAAAATAAAAAATTTAATTTCAATTAATAAACTTTTTTTTCTAGGAATTAGTTTATCTTATGAACGGTTTTTATATACTTGCACATGATTCTAACAAATTACACGAAACTCTTAATATTGTTAATAATGCATTAAATAATCTTGAACTTGATCATCGAGGTAATTTATTTAATTAATATTCTATAAAATAATTGTCTTTTACCAAATAGATGATCGATTCTATGCTGATAGTTATGGTTCCGGTCTTTTACTTCGTGGTGTTCTTCTTCATTTTCTTCGTCGATATGATGAAGCTCATCAAGATTTTGATGAAATAATTAATATGTTTGTTTTGTTTTTCATTGTATGAAGCAAATAAACAAATTCAAAAAAATCTTTTGTTTTTAAGGTCAAAACAATTCGATGAAAAATCTTTATTACCACCGAATGCAGTATTCGAAAAAGCAATGATCTATCTTAGTTTAAAACAAAAACAAAAAGCAAATGAATATTTACAAAAATCACTGTAAGAAGTTGTTTTTTGTTTTTGGATCATAAGTTATTTTTCTTTTTATCTTATTAGAAATGATTATAAAGATTATCAACTTGAGTCTCGTCTTCACTTTCGTATAAATGCAGCCATGCAGACAGTGAAAAAAAAATAGATAATGATTTACATAAAAAACCTATTTTTATAAATAAAAAAAGTAATGACATATTTTTGTGATATTTGATTTTTCAGTGTGGTTTGTTTTTTTTTTCGTGATCATTTGTGTTTTTTTCTGGTCATCCTGTCCGGTGCGTGAAATGTTTATTATAATAAAGATCTATATTTTATTCTTTCTAGTTTTTTTTTATACCGATTCTTTTAGGTATAATAATATTGAATATTTGAATTTCGAAGAATATGAAAATGTTGTATTGGAATCATGTAGTTTGATTTAAACATAGTAGAGTTTTATAATTAATTGTTAGTGACATTCAATGTTATAGGAGCATTTTTGAGGTTGATAAATAAAGAAGATAATACGACTCTAATGAAAATTCATTTCAAAAATGATGATAAAGAAACGATTGGATGTTTCGAGTAAATATAGTTGTGGTTTAAAATATATTGATATGATGACAAAGTTCATTTTTGCTTATCGATTCGCTTGTTTTGTTCAATTACGTATTGAAAATATAATTGAATGCAAATTGATCGATGCGTCTGTCATTGTAGAAATATTTGTCAAAGATTAAATTAGGAATAGAGAATTGTATTTTTGATACAGGTATTTTATATTTACACAAGGCTTATATTTGAACACGACTTATCGGACATGTTTCATATGGATAATGTGTATTTCATATGAAGATAAAGTGGAATTCAAATGATATTAGTACGTTCTATACGAACAGTTAATGGATAATCAGAATGATTTAAAGTATTTATTCACCTAATAAAATGAAGTTGATAAGTGGGATTTTTTCCATTTGAGAAATTCTCATCTATTTATAGCTCTATAAAGAATTCAATACTCTTTGTTATATTATATATGTATGAACAAAAATATAATCGAATATCATATTTAAATTAAATAACAGATATGAGATACAGTAAAAAAAAATGTATGTATCAAATATCATCTTGGAATTGAATACGTTCAACGGTACTTAGATATGAATATCCTTTTTTCTTTTTTGAAGTATATTTATCGTTTGTTTCATAAAATTAATGAGTTACTTTTAAATTTTTAGATTTTTATTTATTTATTTAATGTGTCTATTTGTTTTTCAATCATTGATTGACAAATGTTAGCTTAAGATAACAATCAAATATTTAGTTCCTTTTTTTTGAAAACTAGAAAAAAAAGCTTTAGTTATGATATTTAATCAAGGAATTTATTATTTATTAACGTTACTTAAATGTTCAAATGTTGATTTAATCTATTTGACATGGTTATGGACATTATTTAAACCTTTATGTTTTTTATTGTTAACATTATTTCTATTACCAGCAGCTATACTTATATTTATATATAGTTCATCATTATTTTGTTTGATGTATAAACATTGGAATCGGTTAAAAGTAGGTAAGTTTTTCTATTGATAAATAATTAAATAATGTTTGTTTGCTTTCTAATTATTTAAAAGAGCGCATATTCAGATGATGTTTGGTATGGTGCATTGAAAACATTGGCTATCTTATGGGAATTACAAGGAAGTATATGGCATGGTAAGATAGAATCTAAGATAATTAGACGATGCCAATTGATCACAATGCTGAAAATTAAAATTAGCAAAAAAAATTTTCTTAACATTATGAGGAAATAACTCAAAGATGTTGAGAAAATAACTAACAATATTTTCAAGAACAAGAAACATTAGATATAAGTATACATACAAATGTTTAGTGAACTATTCTAATTGAGCATGAAGTCTTACATGAGAGTAAGTAGTAGTAGTTACTTTAAGAATTTCCTACAATCTATCATTTTGCCTTATTTTGGAGTTTCTGTCTGTTGCGATTTTTATTTCTTCGTAACATTTCGATAAATTCAAAATGTGAATGTCAACATTTAATTACCATTCACTAGTGAGATCATCTGCGAATCTATTTCATGTTCAGTAAATTTTCATTTTTCATATACCACCGTCATCCTCACGTGGTACTGTATGTGATTGAATCAAATGTCTGCAAATCAGAGTTGTAATCGGTTCAGTCTAGAGAACTGTAACCCACAGGTAGGGTACGAGTGTGAAAAGTAACGATTTATGAACACACAAACTTCATTTTTAACAGTACAATTCATAAAAAATTTGAAAAAATTTGTTTTCAATGTTGCTTTTTAATAGCGATATCCTTGATTATTTAGCTGATTGGTTATTCTGTTAAACTATCAGTGATGCGTTATAGTCATGCAATCCACGGGTACGAATAGTTTTATCTGTGCAATACTCTAGTCCGATCTAGTGATTTAGCAGAGAGCGGGCTAGATCTGACGCCGCTCTACCACTAGAAGAAAGAAAAACATAATAGTTACCAGCATTAATACTGTATTACATGGATTACAATCAAGATCATAGGGCACTGCCCTACTGTTCACGATCTCCTGATTACGCCAGTACTTCAGTGCGACCGGGCCAGACCGGTTGGAAAATATTTTATAGACATATGCCAATTTTCTCTGATAAAACTTGTTGAGAGCAAGTTTACTTTCCCCCTATTAAAATAATTTAACAGTATTGTTTCAAAAATTATCAATTTTATTTCTTTAATCGAAGTATATTTCATTTTTTAAGAAGCACAATCAAAACTGTGTTACTTGGGTTAAACTTATGTCATATATATATATATGTTTTAGTAAAGGTTAAATTTATGTTTGGATCATTATTCGAAGAAAAATGTTAGATTTATCTGAAAATGTTTAGCGAGAAGAATTCAAGACTTGAAGTTTAACAATCGATTGTTGGATAAATGACTCATGATATTTCTTTCTGGAGATTTGTAAAAATCTAAGTACGTCGAACTAGACTAGTTCAAAAATTCTTGACAGGTTATAACTCTGTTGCAAATTGAGGCTTATTGAAAGTAAAATAAGAACCACACTTTTGTCAAACATGCAACCAATTCTACATTGTGACTATTTGTCGCTTTCCAGATAAGATAGTAATGAAGTAATAAGGTCAATTATATGAGATAAATAAAATCATTTGAATTATTATTCGAAATCTTGATTAATCATTTGTATGTTATTTGTTTTTATCTTGATTTATAGGTTATGAAGTCGAAGGATTAGAACATATTCCTACAAAAGGACCCGTTCTTATTGTTTTTTATCATGGAGCATTACCAATTGATTTCTATTATTTATTTGCTAAAGTTTGGCTTTATCGTAATCGACGTGTACATGTTGTTGCTGATAAATTTGTATTTAAAATACCTGGTATAATATTTATTTCTTTAGTAAAATATATTTGAAAATAGATTATTTTCTTAAGGTCTTGGTACTCTTCTTGAAGCATTAAAAATTGAACCAGCAACATTCGGAATATGCAAATCAACGCTTGAAGAAGGACATGTACTTGCTATTTCACCTGGTAATTTGAAATATTTCGAAAAAATTATCATGAATATTATTTCTTTTTTGTTTGAGGTGGTGTTCGTGAAGCTCTTTTCGGTGATCATAATTATCATTTAATATGGAAAGAACGACGAGGTTTTGCAAAAATTGCAATTGAATCTAAAACTGTAAAATAGAAAACAAAATTGTTTTCTTTTATTTTGAGTTTATTTAAAATAAAAATTTTCTTTTTCCTTTTTAGACAATCATTCCAATGTTTACAAAAAATTGTCGAGAAGCTGTACGTGCTTTGACATTTGGTCGCCGTATGTTATTCTTGTAATTAAAATAAAATATTTCGATTATCTTCTTATTAGGTCTTTTAAGATATATCTATGAAAAAACTCGATTACCAATTGTTCCAATCTATGGAATGTTTCCAGTTAAAATGATGTACTAAAATATTAATAGAAGTTTATATATGAATATCTATTTATTTATTTAGTACTTATCTTGGAGAACCTATTCCATATGATCCTAATGTAACGACAGAAATTCTTGCTAGTCAAGTAAATATTAATTTATCAAAAATAAAGAAATATTTTTAAATGAATTTGTTTGTTTCTTTTGTTTTTTTTTTGAGGTGAAAAAAGAAATTGAAAAATTGATAGAAATTCATCAACGACGACCGGGTAGTATAACACAAGCTATTCTCGATCGATTTAATTGTTTTTTTAATGAAACGAATGAAAAGAAAAAATGAGTAAATCGAACAAAACATTAATAAAAAGTTTGTTTTTTTGATGATTTTTTTTCTTTTCTATGCTTGTATGAAGCAAGGTAACAGTACTGGTGACGAAGTTTTCTTGTTTGTTTGTTTTTGTTTTTGTTATTTTTGTTGGGTTAATCAAGCAACTTTCAACATCTTTTCGTTTCTTCTTGTGCTTGAATAATCTTCGGTTCGAGATGAAAACATGATAGTTCATTTATTTTGTTCTTTACTCATTTAACAAAATAAAAATAAAAAATGTCACCAACATATTGTTTTCTTTTTATTTATTAGTTTTGAATTGAAAGAAACACATTAATTATTCTATCAAACTGTATAGTTTTCAGATAAAAAAAAAAGAAACTTAATCAAATTCGAACAGTAATCATTTTATAACTCAATACATATAAGATGTTCTTTTTTTTTTTTACATATGATCCTTATGAAAAGAAAGTAGTGTTTGTATTTTTAATTTTTAGGAAGTTCTATTATTATTTAATTATTATTTACAAAGAATGAATATCAATAGTTAAATTTGGATGAACAAAGGGTATAAGCCATAGTGTAATGAAATAGGAAATAAATGTTGCTGTAAAATAAATATAAAAGAATAAACGATCAATGACATGAGCAATAGCAAGCCATTGAAGACGAAAATAAAATGTACTATTTGTATGTGTTGAAATATTATTTCGTTCACAAATTTTTTTAAGTAATAAATCTATTAAATTTTGATCAAAAGCTTTATATTGATCTTTTTGTTGATTATGATAATAAATAATATTTTCAATTAATTTACTTGAACTATTTTCATCCGATTCAATAAGACATAATATTGGTTTTTTTTTTGCATTATTTTTATGTTTTGATGAAGTTATCATTGAATGTTTATTATGAGAATTTTTTGATAATTTTCTTTGTTCTAATTTTTCTATCCATAAAGAATTATTATTTGTTGTTATTGTTGAATGTGAACGAGTTGAATATGATGAATTCAATTGTTCATTTGTATATAATAATACTTGTTGTAAAAGTAAATTTTCAATAATATTTTCATAATTTATATTAAGTTCATTTTGATTTGTTGATAATGGTAATGAATTTGGTTCACATGAAAGATCATAGAATGTTGTTGATTTTTCCTAAAAAAAAAAAAACGATATTTTTATTTCTTCATCATATATGTTACTTTTTATCTAACAATACTTCTAACTAATAAATTAATCATTTATGAATATGAAAACATTTTTTGTATTTGAACATTTTATTCAACAACATGGAATACAAACAAAAAAAAAATTTCATTTCTCTCATTTCTTCTTTTTTTTTCATTCGATTTCAATTCATTTGAATAAAACTGAATGATTTTCTCAATATACGAAAAACAAACAAATTTTCAAATCTATAAAAATTTTTATTTAAACATACGAATTAATAAAATCTATATGAATTTTAGTTAATTCTAGGTAATACTGGTATTTGTGGACGAATTGGTATTATTATATCGTCTTCTGAAATACTTTTATCTACACAAAGTGAAATTGCTCGACCAGCAAAAATAGCTGATAATATACTAATTATAAAATTTATTAATGAAATTGTTAATTGTGTACTAGCAAGACCATATGAAACTGATTCAAATGTTGTACGATTACTTGATTTATCCATTCCATTAGTTCGATAAAATGAAATAATAAATGTAAAATAAACAATTAAATAAATAGCAAATAATGCTGATACAACACTCATTGTAAAAAATCCAAAAATTGATGTATAAGTTCCTCGAAAACCAGCTAATATACCAATCATACCAGTTAAAAATGTAAAAATACCAAATAGATTAGATGGATATGTCCATGGCCACCAATGATTATAATAATTTGTTATATTATAAAGATCAATAGTTATATTATTACTTAAATCTACATTTGTCGCACCATTATAGATACGTGGAAATTCAAGAAATTGTGTTAACATACCAATAATGACTAAGAAAAATCCGAAAACAAGACCATATGAACCCCAATTATCCCATGATGAATTTCGAGTTATTCTTACATTTGCATACATTTCAACTTTATCAATATAACGTTGTTTTCTTTTTTGGTTTTTTTTTTTTGTTTAACGGAAGACGCCCAGACGATGACAAACATAATTATGAAGGCATTCTTTAATTGACATTGAATAAACGCTTCACTGGTTTTTTTTTTCTTTACACATCAAAACAAGAACCCTATTTGTTTATCTATTTTACTCTCTCTCTCTCGTATAACTTTTTGTATATTCAAAGTGCATTCTCTTACTTTTTGATCAAGTACATTTTTAATTTTATCATTCATACGAAGAATAGATGATACTTTTGTAAGCGCAAATTTAATTAACCATTGTGGTGCACGATGTTTTTTACTTGTACACATTGCTGCTTGTTGATAAAGATTAGCGACAATTACAGCCATTATTACAGATATTGACTAATAAAAAAAATTTTTAATTTATATATTTCTATTTTGTATATTATAACTTACTGTTAAACTCATAACAATTGTTAAATAGATTTCTAAGAATAAAAATAAACAAACAAAATATAGGTTTATATTTTAATATGACATATATGTATTTACCTATTATAGGTACTGTATCCGATGTAGCAGGAACTTTTTCAGCAACCATAAGCATAAAAACAGAAAATGCAACAAAACAAGTTAGACCAAGAGTAACTTTTTCACCTGATGATGTTGGTAACCTACAAAATAAATTTTAATCAAGTATTTTTATTGAATTAAAAAAAGATAAAATAAAGCAAAATTTTTTTACTTACCAAAAAGACATGCAAGTCAAACATGAAAGCATGGCACATGGTATTATCACATTGAATATATAATACAATGGACGACGACGAAAATGAACACCATAAACTAACTCTCCATATGTTTTATTATTCTTTGTTCTAGAATAAAAATAAATTTTGAACATAATCATCATTCAATATCTATTGAATCTTATATTAACTATACAAGTATCAAAAGTTATACTTTTTTTAAATAGAAAGAAAAAATTGATCGGATCAAACTTCTTTTATTTTTGGAGGTTTTTTTAGTCTCATTTTTACAACGAATGCGTCAGAATAAATGAGTGTCTTAGTATTTTTTTTCAATATCTCTGTCAATTTTAATAATTATAGACTATGTTTCGTTTTAAAAGACTCAACATTCAATTCTCTACAAATGTGGCTATTAACAACTTTCAAGCACAAAATTCAGTTTTCTTGTATTAATACGTTCTAACGTAGATATATGGAAGAATGAAACTAGTTGTTTTACAGACCTTGAAAAACTCTATTGTATAGGTACATTCACGAGTTTTTACAACAGATCTCTATCTCACACACTCAGCTTTACTTTTTTTTTTAGATTTTCACCAAAAAAACCGTTTTTTTTTGCGCCGCAGTATTACATATTCTAGACAAATCTATGTAATTCAGCTGTAAATTCTTTTTTCTAAAGTAAAATTTGTTTTTATTTAAAAGCTACTGAGGAACAATATCCTTGTCTTTCGGCTACCTAGCAGCAAATTCAATAGCCCGACGCAGAGTTTTTGTACTCAATTGCTTGAACTTTCCATACATACTAACTAACCATATACTAGACGCAAAAGCAGGTGTATGTCACAACGTAGTCAACATGCTATCTGACAGGTGATCCGAGATCAACAACCGTTAATGATTTGTCCAGTGTCATTCCATGGCTGATGGTACTGATGTTTGAACACACAGTGCCTTATGGATACGTGTTGAACAGTGCAGTCACTCATCCAAGATGATCAAAGCTACTAAGTCATGCTATAGGAGTCTATTCGATTTCGAACAAACGCTTCTTTCTCTCGATGAGATTGGAGAAAAAAAGATTCAATATAGCAGATTTGGACCTGTTGTCCAAACACTAGATTTCCTATCAAGATTTTAGGTTGATACTTTCTTTCCTATGTGTGATTAAATAAAGCACACTTGATTACATCTGAGATGGTACTTTGAGACACTTGAACAGTGTTTTATTACTGGGAAGAAAGCGCAAATCAATTTGTAGATTTGTGCTTGAAACTTATTAATGAAACACTTTTCGCAGCGTTTGTGTAATCACTTTTTTTTGCTTTTTCCTCTATGGTACACATTTATAGAGAATTGAACGCTGAATTTTTTAAGACGAAACTGAGTCTGTGACTATTAAAATTGATAGAAATATTGAAAAAATCTTGAGAGGTTTATTTGTTCTGATGTACCCTTGCTATATTAATAATAACTAAACGATTGAAAGAATTCCATATTTGCTAATATTCATTCAACTGAAAGAAAATGATTCTAATTAGATTATGAAAACTTCGTATTTCTCTAAATTTGTGTGCTGCAAACAAATCGACTACCGATACTCGGTCCGACTCGACAATTAATGAAGTCATGACCTTTCAAAATACTTTTACTTTTTCAAGCTGGTAATTTATATAAAAGCATAGAAGTGAAAACCTGACTTTTTCATATGAAATAGAAGTTTGAAACTGTTCTGTAACTGTAAAAATATCTGCTGGATGTCGATTAGCTCGAATCGCGTATCGAATACATCTATCCAAGGTTCCGTTCGCTTTGGGTCTAAGTATACAAAAAAATTGTCGATGCGAATCCGATCACGAAAAATTATATTCATGCAAGATTTTACTCTAAAACAAGAAACTTTTCAAATATTTACCGCCATACAAGACCTTCTTTAATATCAAGCATAGCCCAGCCGCCATTTCGTATACTTTCCGATTGTAGGTGATTATTTGTATTTGAAACAAGTACATAATTAATCGATGATATATCATATATCCATGATGCAAATTTTAGACCACATATTTGTTGATCAAATGGAAAATATTGAATATTTACTTTACATGTTGTACGTAATTTCATTAAAACAGGAAAAACAACTTCACCTGTATGATAAACCATTACATAAGGTCCTAAGAAATAAAATATTAAAAATAAACAAACAATTCGAAATAAATCTTAGATAATACCATTGACAACACCTTGTGTTGGTGTATCACTTGAAAGATCAAATGCTGCATTATAAATAAAAGTATCAGGTAACCAAATAAGATGTGATGGTAAACGTATACCACGAATACCTTCGTATTCTGATTGATTCCAACCAAGATTTTCATCTTTCCATTTTTGTTCAATACGTACATTTGTTGTTAATACTTGTGTTTTTTCTTCCTAACAAAATAAAACAAAATCTTCACAATAAAACATTCATATTAAATTTTACAAGTTCAAATAATTGAGTAAGTTCCATTCGAAATGAAATATTTACTATTCGTTGAGCATTAATAACTGGTCTTACACTTGGTTCATAAAATAGTAATAACTTTCTCATAAGTTGTTGCTCAGTCGTACATTCTATTAATGTTAAATAGATTAAATATATAATCAGACAAAAAAAAAAGAAGATACTTACCGACATGAGAAATAATCAACATGAACAAAAATAATAATAATAATACGAAAGTTTCACTCATATAATTACATTTGATCAATGATAATAAGCATAACGTAAAGTTCTCTTGATTGAAAGAGAATCTAATGTTATTCTTTTTCTTAGCAAACAATAGTATCGTATCTGAAAACAACTTAGACACTTCTTTCTTTCTCGCTTGTCATCTCTCTGTTGTTTTCTAGTTCCTAAGAAAGAATGAATATTTGTCGTTTTTTTTCTTTTTTCTAATTCCAAGTATGATCATCGTCATCATCATCATCATCATCATCATTCGTCACTTAGTATTAAACTACGATTCGTCAACTCTATTATATTTCTTTTTTTCTGCTTTTCTCAATCAATATTCGATGAAAATTGAAAAGACGAAGATATGAACATCTGTTTTTAGCTCGAGGGGAAAATTGCAATGAAGTGGAAATAAGAATTAGAAAGATTTATCAATTGGACTATTATCAATCTTGTTTATTCTCGTTTTATTATAACAAATAGAAAAAGAAAAACAAGACTAAATGACTTGTTGCTTTTTTTTTTCAATCACTTGTTTTTCTTAACATTCTATGATGATGCGTAATATGCATAATACTTTCATTGAATATATAGAAGGAGTACTCATCGATGATTATAGAGATGGCAAAGAAATGATAGCATAGATGTCAAGAAAAAAAAAAGAATATTTCTCGACTGCTTTGAATAGAAACTGCAAAAGAAAGAATAAGTAAATATACATTATCTTCAATGTTTCCACTCAGCATGGTTTGCATTTATAAAAATAATACTAACGATAATATTTGCAAATTCACAGTTAAATGTTTTATTGATATCTAAGTATGAAATAAAGATGATCTCTACTCATTGTAACAATTTGTTTGATTGAATTAAACCGATATTATTCTAAACATTCGATATGATTAATATAAGATTGTGATTATTTGGTAGATTTGAAAGATTATTATTCTAATGTAAATTCCTTTGATTATTATTTTCAATCGAACGTAGTCAATTTTGGATACAAGTTTAAGAAACAATTAATTATCATAAAATTTTGAAGTTAGAATTATCGGAATAAATTTTATACGAAGAACTAGTTCATAATAGCGAGTTTTTTTTTTGAACTTGTTTATATGTAATGTCATCAACTTATCGAAATAAAGTCGAAACTTATTATATTTATGCAAAATAAATACATTTTAAAGGAAAAAGTTTATAAATCTTTATATTTATGTTTATAATCTCAGTCAGAACACTATACCATAAAATCTTCTGAGAATAGAGATTTACAGGACCGAATTCTTTGTCCCGGCAAAGTGTTATTTATTGATTCTCGTTCCACACATTTCTAGTCCCAGTCGTATTGACAAATGAAAAGAGGCCGACTGCGTACATTTTCATATGGTCTCAGTAATGATTTAATTCTGAGTTCTTGGTTCCGATTCCCACATCTCTATCTCAGACACGCCTCCTTCAAAGGATGTTCGTGTATGTGAATATAACATTGCAAATCTTTCAGAAAGTAACGTCCCAAAAATTGGAAAGAATCTTCTGTGGAAATTAAAATTATCTATCATCTATTGCATTGTTTGACATTGTTTCAAATATGATATTCGGAAAAAAAAACTACTTGTTGTAATAAAATGATAAAATGTATAGAGCATGATCTACCCAGGCAGACACGATTACGGCCAAAACAGTGTTTATAAACAACTCGATATGTAACTCGTAAAAATATGTTTGATTAGCCTCTAAAAATGCGTCAAAACAGTTTAAGATTGGTTATTTTTTAACGCATTTTTTTGCGACTAATCAAACAATTTTAGTGATTTGAACAGTTTTGATGAAAACATCGAATAACAATTAACAATCATTTCGTGTACACGATGAATTGACAAAGGTCCAGATTCTGTGAGTTTTGAACGCCTGGAATTCTCAAAAGTGTAACTTCACTAACGGAACTCTGAAAGGGTGTGTCTGAGCTTCGGTTCTCTCTCTACACATATATTTTAATGTCCACAGAAAAGATTGTACTGTATACCTGCCATCTCTCGTGTTATTTCTAGATGTGACACCACTACGTTTCTTTAAAATTTGTGGGTAGGCAATGCGTGATAATGTCAGTTGCGTTTGTAATACTGAAGTTGATCTATTACCTAAATTTTAATCAATTCTTGAGTTCCATGAGTGAAGTTGCATTTTTGAGAATTCCATAAGCTTAAGACTCACGAAATCCGTACACATCTCTCTTTCAAGTAATTATCCGTAGCTGAGAAACAAAAACATAGCATTTTATTTCCTGATTCCGTAAGAACATTTCATAGAATTTCTTTTTTTAATTGCTTGAATTTTGATTTGATTTCTTTTTATGAGTGCATGTCAAAACTAATTTCTATACAACAACTGTTCGAGATTTGAACAAATTCAAGATTAGAATAATTTCAAAAATCGAAGCAATTAAACAGTGCTGCGTAATATTATTACGAAATTAGAAAAAGAGGCTAAATTCTTGGAATTCAGTTAAAGATAATTACTTTAAAGAGCAGTTCTACAATTCATCTATAGAAATAAAGCCTTGATGATGTCATCTATCATACAAAAATATTAACTAATATAGGCTAATCAATAGTGAAGTTATATGAAAAAATAGATACCGCATGGAAACTTATAGTAATTATTAGGACAAGATTGCTATCTCAGACTATCTAATTTTTTATATCCTTTTCCTCAAAAATTGAAATCTAATCTCACTTCTTACATCTTTTTTTTATCACTTTAAATATTCTATTTGGTTGAAAAAGTTCAATATTAGTTTCATATTTCTCAGATATTATGTTGCTGAGTCCTCAAATATCATTTCCAACACCCACAGACGCATAATAATGACGCAATGAATATCCTGTAGTTAGAAGATTTTATGTTCATTCTTTTTATAGTAAGAAACTTAAGTTTCATATTTAAAATCACTGACAAATTAAATTATTGGATGAACATATCTTTAAATATTACGATTTACATAAGAATTGGTTAAGGAAAAAGTGAACCACGAACTATCTAACAAGATAGTAATACTGAGAAAACTACAATTAGAATAGCAATGACTGAGAATGTTGTACTTTATTCATAGCACTAAATCTATCCTTATCTGAGTCAGTGCATACTATTAAAAATTAAAAAGAGAACTTAATCGAGAATGGTAACGATATTCTGTGGGAATTGAGAACTGTCACAATCTTCGAGTCTACTCTGAAAATGGTACTATCCTTTTTGTGAGAGTGTTTCTATTTGTTTTCTTCTTGAATGATGAGATTTTCCTGTAGCTTATTCATATGTCGAATATTTAAAATTATTTTTATAGTTATTTCAAACTCTAACTATCTCAAACAACTCATCCTATAAGCGTATTCGTAGTGAACTTTCTTCATCAAACGCTTTGACTAGAGACCAATTCCTGGAATACTGCTCTTCGAATTCTTGAGAAGTCAATCTGATTTTGGTATTTTTTTTCTATCGTACATACAGTGATCACTGTACCTTGATCGATACAAGAACTTTTCATTATCACTCACGATAAACTAAATACCTCATTCTTTCTCTCACTTTGAAAATTTTTCTTCAGAAAAGGCGTTTTGTCTGATTTTGGTATGTTTATTCTTATACACAGAATGAAGATATGTATTACTTACACTGAATCATACATTGATTTTTAGTATGAACTAAAAGTTAAACCGATAGCTAATGTAGACAGTTGTTCTATAAACAAGATAAAGCACAAATGAATACTTAAAAAAGAAAGAACAAGTAAGTAATCGAAGGAGAAAGAAAAAAAGTACTAATTTTTCTTTTTCCATTTTCATGTACTAGACGGAAACAAAAGACAGAACAAAAGTAAAAATTGTTTCGAATGTAGACAAACGATGAACTATGCTTCTATATCTGGTAAAAAGAAAAAGAGGTAAAATAAGAAACAGCTAATTATTGAAACTTAATGAAATAACTAACCTCGAAATTAATTTTTTTTTATAATTATAAGCAATAGGAAAATAGACTAATTTTGATTCTCTTCGTTGACTACACTTGCTACTCATACATATTTCCATTTTCAAAAGAGACAAAAGAAAAAGATTTTTGATAACATATTATTCAAGGTAAGAGGAACAATGTATATAGTTAATATGATATCTTAAGCTTTTCTGGACCTTTGGCCCCCTCTAAGAACTATTTTATAAAAATTTAGTTCTTTTGAACTATGAAATATATAGAAACAGATTTTATATCACCTTAAAACTTATCTATTCTGGATTTCAAACCAACAATTTGAATCTGATCTTTATCACAAAAATAATTTTTAGGATATGGATAACAGCATCACTTACTGATAATATAATAGTAATAATATGCTTTTTCAAGTTACAACTTATTTTCTGATAGTTCAAGCGAAACAAAAAAAAATATTGTTTACACGTGTTTTATCGGGAAAAAACACAAAATTACGACATTTCTAACCATTTCAGTTAGAATTTTGGAAGATAAACTGTGAAAAAGCGTGTTGAGTAAAAATTCCGTCAATAAACACGTTGACACATGGCTTAAAACGTTTTAAGCACTTGAACAAAGTGTTTAAACGCATGTCAAACCATTTATTATCTGACTGAGTAGTGATCAGAATGTAACTCGTCTTCTATTCTTTTCATTCATATGAATTCAATTCTTTCTAAACAGCTATGAAAAACAGCAACTCAATTAGAAGATCATCCAAAAATCTTCTTATGATAGACGAACGATTGTAATTATATTGATAGTTGTTTTCTTCTGATAAATAGTAAGATGCAAAAGTTCTTGCCTTTCGCATAAGCAATTTTTCTGGAAACAGATCTCGAGCTCCCTTTGGGTGGAGTTTTTGAGAACTCTATAGAAGATAACGGAAAGAATTTATATGTAATGTAAATCTCAACTCATCGTAAACATTCTTGCTTTCA
The DNA here is from genome assembly GCA_905250125.1 of Rotaria sordida. Classification (NCBI taxonomy): domain Eukaryota; kingdom Metazoa; phylum Rotifera; class Eurotatoria; order Philodinida; family Philodinidae; genus Rotaria; species Rotaria sordida. Next base: position 3,879 of record CAJNOL010001846.1, on the reverse strand, counting down.
AAGAAAATATTTCGACAACGAAGTCCTGTTTCGTTGAAAGCGAAGCGATGAACTATTTTACAGTGATGAAAGAATAGCAATCGATTCTCTGTCGCAACTGCTCGTATGGCAGAGATTATTCTTCGGCCTATCAAATACAATATCGCCAAGATAAAAGAAAACACGACACAGGTCATAGCAGACGCCGAGTAGTTGACCTCGTATTATCACTGTCGTTGGGTAGCAAGCCCTCGATAAGCAAATTCGATGGAAGAACGAGATAATGGCAAAAACAATTGATGACCGAGCTCAACACAAATTCTGATTGAAGATAAAACGTTTACTCTAATGGCTTGGTTACGGGAATATTTAGTCCCATGCAACACCAATGCTAACACACGGAAGCAGAAGAATGCGATTGTCAAGGGATTGATTCAACATAAAGACGAAAACTGGAGACGAAGAATGTTCACTAGCAAGACTCTCAACCAATTATTCAGAAAGATGATTCATCAATGACTAAAGAATCGAAGAGTTGACGACGTTAAGCGAATTCCGAAGAACAGAGGAAAAGTAATGATGTAAGGCGATTTCAGTGTCATGAGTAGAATTTAGTGCTTCCAAATAAAAATGAAATCGAGAATCAAACCAGAACTGGCTTTTTAATTGATAGCTCTTATTACGTTAAAACCATTGCAGATTACATCATCAAGTTCAGAAAGGAACTCTGCCTGTCTTCGGGATCGGAGTATGACAGCAATTCGAAACACAGACATTGAATAATTGAAAAATTTTTACGCAAAGAAGCACTCGGAACAACGGACTGGCCCTCAAACACTTCTGACGTTAACCCAATCAAGAATCTCTAGTTAGTTTTTCAATGATGTCGTGTTTTAGAAGCCGAAACCATCAAATTTCAATGAACGAAGCCTAGTTCTACATGAAAAATGTTACAAAATCGATTTGGCTTTTCTAAACCATTTAGTGCATTTTCTTGTAAATTCAATTTGTAATGAATAGGCGTTTTTTTTAAAAAACATGTCTGTCTATTTGTTTAAAAAGAACAAAATTCTAAACCTTTTACGATGAAATAGGATTAGACAAACGAAAGAGCAATGCCTATTGTCGATCGACAACAATTGTATAGTATAGAAAAGCTAGTCTGTTTTGCAATCATTTTCAACTTTGACGTTGATAGAGAAACAATGAATACTGTACAGAATTTTATATTATTCGTTGTTTTGGTAATTTATTGTGGTGAGTATCGAAATAAAATGCTGTGAAATATTGATGAATAGTTTTCATTTGATTAAATTTATAACTATAAAAATTAGTTAATTTCTAAGAATGAATTTATAGACGGTTTTTTTTTGCTATTGTCTATTTCTAAAAAGAAATACATTCAATAGTTTATAAGTAGATATTGATCGAAAGATAATTCTCTTTAATGTGGAAGTATACATTAGAGTTTACTTCAATTCTATCAAAATGTAATTATAAACTATTTTCATATTATTAAATTTATTTAAAAACAATTAATTGTATTAGTTTTTTTTTTCAAAATAAATTTTAACAATGCAAAATTTGATTTTTCATTTTCTCTAAGGCGCAGTTTACATATAAGTTCTTTTAAAGTAAACAATCAAAATTATAATGAGAGTAGATAAATTCCAACAGATTACATATCGATTTTTACTGTTTTATAACAAATCAGGATGATTTATATTTTAGGTTATTCTAATGGTCTGGTTTGTTATGTATGTCAAAATTGGTATGTCTTGAAATTCATATTTAAATATACTTATATCGTTATTATTTCTTTAGTGCTGATCCTGCTGATTTAAATGAATTCACAAACAATACATGTCCGGGTCCTTGTATGGTAAAAAAGAACCAAAAAACGAAATTTCTCTTCACATTTTGTTTTTTGTTCTTGTCTAGAAAATTAACACTTTCATTCCAACAATGGGTTCTTATATATATAAAGCATGTACAAAAACTTGCACGGAAAAAAAACTTTATTTTGGTTTTTCAAAATTTGAAGTTCATTGTTGTAATAATACAGATCGTTGTAATACTGGTCAACGTTCAACATTTTTTAATCATTTTACTCAACTGATTATGACATTTGCTAGTGTTACTTTTTCATTTTTACTATTTAATCGATTAACAACAATAGTCAGTATTTAATGACGAATGAATCGAACGAATGTTTTCGCTTTTCTTCTTTTTTTCTTCGTCTTTTTTTTCTTGCAGTAATTTTTTAATGTTGAATAAATACTCTTTCAATGTACGTTTGTGTCGTTGTTTTTGCTTTAAAAATCAAAGACAAACAAAAATTGAAACTGTACATTTACATTGAAAAAATAAAACTAAAATCTACATACGATGAAATCGTTAATAATAGCTATAGTTTTTGGTAGGTTTTTTTTCTAGCAAAATCTTTATCGATATTCTCGATTTTTGTTTTATACAGTTTTATTAAATTATGCTACTTGTTTTGATTGTTATGATTGTCAAAATTGTGAAATCCCTGCTAATGATCAAGCAAATACCGCAACATGTAGTTCATCTGTAACACAATGCATGGTAGGTGTTTAAAAAGTAACAACAAAACCAATCGTATTTACTTGATTTTTCTATAGAAAATAACAGCAAAATTAGGCACTGTTTATACATACGTTCTTAAACAATGTGGACCATGTTCTAATGAAACATTTGCATTTGGTGTCACTTTTGTTCAAGTTGATTGTTGTACAGGATCGAAATGTAATGGAACAAATACTTTATCATTCTCTGAATTTTCAATAATAATTTATCTTCTTTTTTTTATTATATACTTCAAATGTAAAAATGAGTAAATAAGTTTTTTAATAAATAAAAGAAAATGAGTAACTAAGGAATAATTACATTATTTTTTGTTTGTTTATATGAAAAAACTCAAAGCTCTTTGGATTGTTTTAATCATATTTTGTTCTTTAATTGTCATCGGTGGATTTTTCTATCTATTCTATAGACTCTATATTAATCATATTTACAAACGAAAACGACCATGGCATGAAATAACATTACCATTAACAAATAAATCTGTAAAGAACATTGATCAGAATTTAATTTCTCTATTACCACGACAATCGATAACACCACTTATTCAAGAATATCTTCCTTATGGATTAAAAAAATCACCAATACAAAGAAAAATGATTACTCAACTTCAATTTAATGAACCACCATTATTTATAAATAATTTTAAAGAAGAATGGGATGAAATGGATACAAAAAGTACATTATACTTGTTATTACATAAGTTTATTTAATATGATACTTTTATTTAAGGTATATTTTCATTACGATCAATATCTACTCGAACTTCATATTATACAATTAGAGAACAGACTTTTTGTGATGAATTAATTCTCGATGAAAAATCTCTTATTAAATATTCATCATTAACATCTTCAAATAAACCTATTATATCATCACCTTCATCCATTGAACAATTATCTTCTATTAGTAATTCTTCAAAACCAACATCATTACAATTAGTTTTCAAACCATGTATTAGTTTATCTAAACAATTACTTAATAATGAAAAATCTATATCAGATCAAAATAATTCATCAAATTATATTGTACTTAATATGGATAATTTTAAAGAAATAAATATATTTAATAATTTATCACACGTATAAAAATGAATATTATATTCGCTTAAGAGAATTTCTATACAACATTCTTAAAAAATATTTATATTTAACAGAGTAGATAATAGATAATCTAGAGAATATTTTATATTTTGCAATTTATAGATTATCACTCCTATGTGAGTTAAGATGAATTCGAATCGAATACGAAGAAGAAATATCAATGCGCATTAGAATATGATGGTAGAAGACATTT
>CAJNOL010001845.1:0-52847 GCA_905250125.1 Rotaria sordida | reverse complement strand
ATTGTATAGTGAATATTGTGAAATCAGAGTTTTATACGACAATTTAATAAAAACAGATATTAAATTAAGTGATCAAATCAAGTCGTATATCTCAAGTAAGAAAGACTATGTTCCAATATCAACAGTAAATGATAATTCAGATAGTTTATATGATAATAATGATGAAGAAGTTGAATTAGTACACAAAAATCAGAAGAAAGATGAATATGTACGATCCGATCACTTCTGGTCTTATTTACTGAATATCAATCCAAATTCAACACCAAATATGAAAAAAATTATATGTTATATATTTTCGATTCCTTGTACAAATGCATATGTAGAAACAATTTTTAGTCATATGAAACATGCATGGTCTGATTATCGGAATCGTATGGATATCGAATTAGTTGATGCTGAGTTGAAAATAAGAATGAATTCTGATTATCCTTGTGCATATATGTATAAATATCTTTTATCTCAACCTGATATATTGAACAAAATTCGAACAAATGAAAAATATCAACAAAAGAAACGTCGTAATATTGAATGAACTTTGCTTTTTTACATACATTTTAATGAGGTGTATATATATACTTACGCTCGTTTTTCTACTTTTTTGGTCAAGTTAATTCTCATATTGTTTTTGTAAAAAAAAGTGAGTACTTAGATATGCTACTTATGCTAGTGTTTTTCGAAATTACTCAACCAAAAGTATATTGTTATTTTTTTATTTTTTTTGGAATGAAATATGCTTCAAGATGATGTTTGAAAAACTAAATGAAAGAGGTCAAGTAAATTCTATTGATGTAAAACAAATTTTATGTATTTAAGCATGAAAAAAACACTCTCCGATTTTTTCCGATTTCAAAAAAATTTTTTCCGATTTTTCCGATTTCGACAAGTAGATTTTCCGATTTTTAATTTTTCGATCTGGCAACCCTGCTTACCACGTCACTTGTCTATTTGTAATGTTGAATAAAATATTAATCTTTTATGGGCTTTTATACTCTCCTTTTATCCATCTTTATTTCTGTAGCAAGGCAAAATATGACAATTCAACAAATCTACATGTAAACAAATCGAATTCACTACTAACATACTATTTACAGAAGACTGAACAACAAAGAACTGCAGATTGATTATATTACTAGATGATGTGTATTATATTGATTGATTTCAATATTTAAACGTCTATCTGTATTATTATTTTATTATTAATAAAAATCATTTATACAAGTGAGTGTATACTTGAAGAAATAAAAAAATATTATTAAATACAACGAATTTGTCATCGTTCAGTTTCATAAATTATTTGTTTCGGAACTATAGATTTCTTTTCACGAAGTAGATATACAGAATAAACAAAAAAAACACTCAATACTACTAGTAAAACAAGAAGCAAGTCGTTTGTGTATGATTTATTCTGATCGACGAACAATACGTAGCCAAATACCATTTTTGGCATTTAGAATTCCTAATTTTCCCAATAGAAGTGGAACCTAGAGATAATAAACGATGATGAAACGATAATATGAATGACATTATTACTTATTTCGGTTTTTTCACATTTCTGAAATTCCACGACGCGAAGTGCTTTAGCAATGCCAAGTTTAGCTTCTAACAAAGCAAGTCGCATTCCAATACAATTACTAAGTATTAATATTTAATACACACTTAGTTAATATGAAAAAAATTAAATATTGTTCTGCTTACCGAGGTCCATCACGAAAAGGAAGAAATGTCATTGGATGCCGGTTTGCTTTTTCTGTTGGCAAAAATCTACCGAACAGTATTAGTTTATACAAAAAGCTCTGATGATTTTAAGTTTTACCTTTCACGTATGAATTTTTCTGGATCAAGCCAAGAATTAGGATCATGATGGATATAAGAGATGCACATTAGGCATATTAAGTGTACATGAAAGAAAAATTAACTTAAAAAAACTAGAGTATAGAGTGTGGGTGAGTGTGGGTATGAAGGGAAGACTTACACCCACAGCCACATCCGCATCTCACATCCACACACCCACATCCCACACTCACACCCTCACCCCTGTACAATTTGAATATTCGTTGCCCAAAATCAATCATTAGGAGAGGAAACTTTAATATTTAGTTTAATTGTTTCTGTTAACACATTAACTATTTAAAGTGAAGAGAATAAATGGTTAGCATGAGAGTAATACACCTTCATTCAACTTTTTTTTTTATGTTAGAAAATGTCTATTTTCTGAAAATAACGATACTCTCATAGAGCTTGAGCAAAAGATGTGAGGATCGGAAAGATCCGATTTTCTGTATGAATTTCAAAGTCTTGAATTTATATTTTGAGAGGCCTGACAGCTCAAACTCTGATACTCTAAGTAGGTTTTTAAAAAAATTGTTATCTTCGAAAAATGGATCTTTCCTGATCGAGAAAACTTCATTGAAATAGTATTACCTTAACGCAAATCACTTATATATATAATTTTAGGTAAATAATATGTTGACAGAAAAAACTCCAATTTATTATCCTATCAATATTTAAGTGGCTCGTTGACCGTTGACATGAGCAAACAACGTAATGCCAGTCATCTAGCTTGTATCCATAATAATGGTCAAATGATGGGTCATTGCTAAAATTTATGGCTAGTGTAAGTAATGCTTGATTTTCAAAGCGGGTGTGGGTGTGGGTGTGAGTGAAGAGACGATAAACACCCACATCCTCACCCTCGCATAATACGAAAGTTATGTTTCATACAAAGATAGTTCTGCTTGAAATATTATTAGTATAATACTAGTTGGATAGTGATGAAATATTATAGAAAAATAGAGCTTCATTTGCTCTATCATTTAATGAAAAAAGAATTTTTTTTGACCCTTTTATATAAGGAAATAAAATACTTCCGACATTAGTTTTGTATACACCTAAGTATATGAAAATTCGATTCCTGTGCCTGTCTTATAATCCTTTTTATTGAACCTTTTATATTTAATTAAGCATATCAACTATTGATATAGTTAGTTGATTTGACTCGTACACTTTCAAATAGTATTACATCAGGTTAAGTTTACTAGGCACATCGAAGTAGGCAATCTCTCCTTGTTGTAACATAAGAATCCGATCACTATTAGCAACAGTGTTCAATCGATGTGCAATCGTCAATATCGTGCGATCACGAAACTTGTCGGCAATCACCTCTTGAATCAACCTATCGGTGGTATGATCAACATTTGCTGTAGCTTCATCAATCAGCAATATATAGCTCTTCTTCAGAATAGCTCGAGCTACACAAACCAGTTGGCGCTCACCAGCACTCAAATTAGTACCCGATTCAGCTACCAACAGATGGAGTCCATCGGGATGGTTGCGCACCATTCGTTTAAGTTGAACAGCTTCAAGTGCTGTAAGACATTCTTCATCTGAGAATTGTTCGAATGGATCAATATTGTATCGAAGTGTACCACAGAAGAGTATGGGTACTTGTGGAATAACACTTAGATGAGAACGAAGATGATCGAGTGAAAGACGTCCAATATCGATGCCGTCAATGAGTATAATTCCGTTGATTGCTGACTGATCGACAAGTCGAAAGAGAGCTTGAAGAAGTGATGACTTTCCGGCACCTAGACGAAAAACAGACACTGATAAAGTAATGTCACCAAGAGGGTAATCACACATTCCGATACTCCAGATCCTTTGGGAGTACACTGTGCATCGTCAGTGCACATGAATCAAAAACTGGTGAAATGCTCCATTCGAAAAATATAGTTCCTCATCAATGGATCGCTTTAATTCAACGTTTGAAATCAGTTACTGATAGAATTAGTCTCATATAGTGTATACCTACTATTTAATTGCTCGTTTTTCACTCATTCCATGATATGATATAGTATAAACGAGTAAAAACCAATAGACCAGAGTTGTTCACATGCATTACATAATATAACCTCGAGTTAGCTAAACTATGCATTGGTTACTACCGAGCTCTGTATTCCTGGAAGCATTGGGAAATGTCTTCTGGTAAAGAAAATTTGCCACTTCCTTGAATCTTCACCGAGGCTATGTTCTAGCGTCTTCTATCCTATATTGATATTCATGTTTCATCAAGAATGGCGAGTCATAATGGCGTAGTACGTGGGTCTTTTTGCAGTTATCTCTTTGGATCCGTCTCTATTCACTCGATCCTACTCGACTTTGCATCAAAGAGAAATCTCATAATGTCTAGGTATAGAATTTGAAATATTTACACTGGCTGAGAAAGGTTCAATCATGGATTTTTGATTGTAGGAGAAAGCATCAACAACAGTATCTTTCTTCTGTCTATATCTACATATCCGTTTTTGACCAATATCCTGTCTCTTCATTAAGAATTCTCTTCATGTATATTTCGAGAAATGAAGTAATTATACCTGTTCGACCAATAACGCCAATCTTTTCCTTGGACTCAATTCGCAGATTAAGATTTTTGAGTACAGGATCGAGCTCTGGACGATAGCGAAAAGTGTAGTCTTTAAATTCGATAATACCACGAGAAGGCCAATCATCTGCCGGTTGAACGAGTGCACCGCTTTCGTTACTGTTTCGATGGCTTTCTGGCATCAGTTGACCATATTCATGAATACGTTCTGCACTGGTCATGAAATTTTCAGCTTCGGCTGATTGTCGTATACACCATTGAAACAGACCTGTTAAAGTGATACAATAGTTGATACTGAGTGCTGCTGCCGATGGATCGATTTGATGGCGCAATGCTACTGCAAGAATAGCGGTAACCAAAGTGAGTAAGGATGCTAAAAAATCGAGCCGTAAGCCGAACCAACGTACAGTGGCCAAGAGAATGAAGTAAGCACGTGAATTAGTATCAATTCTTTCCATGAACATATTCAAAAAATCGCCTTGAACATCAAACGCACGAATACTAGTGAGTCCCTCTAGTGACGACGAGAACAATGTATAAACTGGACTACGCGTTGCACTTTCGAGTCGTTTGAGTTGACGACTCGAACGCATGTAAAATCTACGAAGCCACAAAACTATGGGAACTAAAGGAATGAGAATTAGAAGTACCCATGGGTTAGTTATTCCAATGATTGTGATAGAACCGAGAGTCATTAGTAAATATTGCATAGTATCAATTAAAGCCAGAGGTAACGATTGGTCTAACACTTGTTGATCTTTGCTAGCTCGATTCAAGATTCGTCCACTTGGATTGCTTTCAAAGAAACGTAACGAAGTATACAAGATACCTTTGAGCATTTGATTGTGAAAATCGGTCGAACCACATAACATAATATAGAAGATATAGCCAGTACGTATTACTGCGACGATTAATATAGAACATACAACTCCGAGATAGACACGAGCATAAAATGATGATTGTTGTTCTCTTTCATCTTTACTAGACCATAGAGCCAGCCACCTATTTGCAAAGTCGTACGAAGCTTCATTAACGAGCATAAGAATAATCATCAGAAGAAAACCGAACCCCCGTAAGGGTGGTGAAGTAAACAATTTCAGCCAAATACTCCACTTGATGGCACCGTCAACTGATGTCTCATTCTTGACAATCGGATCCATATCAGTTACAGCAGTGTTAAGTATCCAATCTGTCTCCTGATCGTCAAATGACTTTGTTTCTGATGTATCATTTGATGGCTCTATTGCAGACCGTTGTTCAATCTGTAATTCTTCAAGCTGACCATTCGTCATGAGAATCATTTGATCTGTTTCAACTAAAAAATGTGTCTGGTGTGTAACCAATATTCGAGTCTTTCCACGAAGAAGACTCTGAGGACCGATGCATTGATCAAAAATGTTCTTTGCCACTTTTGGATCAACAGCAGCAAGTGGATCGTCGAGTAAATATAAGTCAGCATCAGTGTAAAGAGCACGAGCAAGCGATATTCGAGCTTTTTGTCCTCCACTCAAATTGACACCTTTGTCACCAATCATCAATAAATCGCCAACTTCACCGAAATTCTGTATATCGATATCAAGACAACATGCCTTTATTACATTCTTATAACGTTCTTCATCCATTGGTTTTCCAAGAAGGATATTGGCTCGAACAGTGTCAGCAAAGATCCACGCCGATTGTGGAGCGTATGAAATTGAATTAACATATAGCCGTAGTTTTCCACTGACAAGATTAATCTCACCGAGAATAGCAGCTAGTAGGGTTGACTTGCCAGTACCGACGGCACCTTTCACTCCAACCAAGTTACCGCGTCTGATTTTGAGATTGAGAGAGAGCAAAGAAGGAGTATCTTTCCAAGAAAATGATGCATCTTCTATTATGACTGCATGATTCTCATTTTCATTTTCTTCTTTTTCGCGTTTGTTCGACAATATGTCGAGTTGCATAAATTGATCGATTCTTCTTGCAGAAACACGAGCTTCACTAAAATATTGGATCATTAGCGGTATCCCGTTTATTACTGAAGATCGGATCATGACGAAGAAGGCTAGTGCTGCGAATATATTTTCTGGAAGCAAAGTTCGGCCCATTAGCCAACTACCACCGAATACAGCAAGAGAAATCAAAGGAAACGTTGCGAAGGAGAGAGCAGTATTAAGAGCTCTCAAGATGCTCGCTTTGTAAATGTTCCATAGTTCACGTCGACGTGTTTCACGTACACGTTGTTCCATAGCTTTTTCCCAATTGTACATTTTAATAATTTGACATCCGTTGACAAGTTCATTGATCGTTTGCACACGCTTGTCTGTACATGTCATTGTGGTCTTTCGGTATCGGCTGAATTGTCTACTAAAAATGAGCTGTATAGGTATTAATAAAATTAGCACTGCATAGCCGAATAATGTCGGTAAACCGATATGCCACCAAATGAGACCAAACATTGTGAGAACTTCCAGAGGTGCCAGCACTAAAACATGCGCGGACATGCTCAAGTCTTCAAACTTACCAGCATCATTTGCGACTAAATTGATTATCTGAGCAGCAGTAGTCTTGTGAAGAGCTGCGGTATTGATTGTCAACAAGTGCCTATAGATAGCAGATGATAATGCATTGCGAATTCGCATACCTATGCGACCATTTCGAAAGAAGATTTGTTGTTGAAAACTGGCTTGTACAATGGCAAAGATGCAAAGAGCAATAGCCAATAGATAAGCAGCGGAAATCGGTAATTCTAATTCACCTTTAATGCAGAGAACAATTTGACGAATAAGCAATGGCTGTGCAATATGAGCCATAAGAAGTGGGAAAACGAGCAATACGCTCGTTAAAAAATCTTTATAAAATGCTTGCTTGAATACATGCCATGTGCCTTGCCATGGAAAACTATACGGATTCACTCTGTTCAACAGGATTGAACATTTATCATCGATAGAAAGATCGTTAAGATCGTTCTCCACAAGCGTGTGTTTATTACCCAAGGAGAGAATAGGCGTTACCCATACAAATAGTGGTATCTCTATCCATCTTCTCCATGATGATTCAGCCCAATCCAAACGAGATGATTGTCTTTGTTCACCTAGAATATATTCTTATCCGAATGAATTATTTGAGGGTGTGGATGTGGATTTTCACTCCATCCGGACCCTCAAAAACCCATACATATACCGATCTACCTCTACATCCTATTATTTTCGTAATGAGAAGTACAAGCATTCTTAAGTTATGAAGTATACATACTCATGTTCGTATCTTGACTATACTTTGAGCTCCAAGTGACACTTTGTGAGGATAGTAGTCTTACGGGCTGTTCTTTCAAACATAAAATTTGCGTTATCATATTTTCTGATACACTTTTTTGTTATTCCTTATCATTCTCATATCAGCAGTTCTTTGCACACATACGTTGCTACACTTGATGCACTCATGATATAAAAGAGATGCAAACAAAAAATGAAATAAAATTCAGAGTTTATAATAAGGGGGGAAAAAACTGTTTGGCATTCGCATCCATTCCCACCCATTTCCATCCATTCCGACAACTTCAGTGTTTGCCTGTTTCCGGTTCAAGGACTAAAGATAAGAGCCAAAGGTCCTCGATTAATGTTCAACCGCAAGGAACGGAAGAAAACTATACTAACATTTTCAGTCATTCGAGTGATTCGAAATCAATTTTTCCCCCTTGGATCCTAACGTTCTTTTTCCGATAAGAAAAATGCTCTTTATTTTCCTCTACCGCACACTCTAAAATATAGACGATTCAAGAATAAATAAATTGTCCGAGTTCGAATATATTGTATCAGTTCCCGTTAAACAAATACACAACGAAAGTATAATAACACTTGAACAGAATTTTGGTGCCCGATTCAATTCCAACCCATGTAAAACTGAAACACAAACTAGACGCATCTAAACGCTTTTATAGACACATCTAGATGCGGTTGAGTTGCAAAATGATGATTAGACATATTTAACCACGTTTTGAATATGATCGTGTTTTGATAGAAAAGATTTGAAAGCGCGTTTTGCTGCGTTTTAATCAACACTCGGGTTTAAATGCGGTCGAGAGACAGATCTTGCTCTCTTTTTCGAAACAATCAAACGTGTGTAAACGCATTCAAGCGGATACAGATGTCTAAAACACGATTGAACATGTTTTAGGATAAAAACGAAACTAGGTTTTTTTTGTTGAATAATTAGCAAAACTATCAAGAATTTGAATATTTTGGGTAGTTTTATATGATTTGTCGAAAATTTGTTTCTGAATTAATCTCCAGGGTGGGCCAAAAATTATTACAGTAATTACGAGAAACAAAAAAAGAAAATAAATAATGAACGAATAGCAAGAAGCAAATAAAAAATAGAGAGCCCATCAAGAAATTAAAGAAATAATTTCTGTTCGAAATGCGAATAGAAATAAGACAGATAATTTATCTGACGATCGACTATTCTTGGAGAGCAACTAATGGGTGGCCCATAATGAGTGAGCCGACATGTTGCTCGCTTTTTAAGACATTTCTTAAGACACTGAAGACAACATTTTTGGCTTATTCGATAGAGAATTTCTCGCTCTATAAAACTATTCGTTTTGTTTCTCAAATAATTCTTTTCTAGTTGGGGAAAAGTTCAACAAATTGATAAGTACTCAGTCGCCCAGCTGCGACTATGAAAAGAGAAGAATTATTAAAGAGTTTTCAAGTACGATGGTATCGAAGTCGAAAATATGCTGCAAGATAATCTTTGAGGCTCTACATCGTACAATGCTCTATTAGTCGAAGTAAAATACTTAGAAGAACAATTTCAGAAGGAAAAATTTAAAAAATCAACACAAAAGCCGTTTCCTCATCGACCTATGCTATTGTTCGTTTTTGATTTAGGACAAACTAGAGATTTGTGTTTTTCGATTCAAATGTTACATTATTTTGCTCAAAATTAAAGTCTGCATCAGATGAAATGGAAATAAACCGTTCACAGGACGCTACTGTATTTTTAAAAAGCCGTTTTGGAAAGGTATTGAGAAGCAAATATCATAGGATATTACTTCCAAGTCTTTTCACTCTGAACGATGTTATTCTGTATTCTAAAATGTCTTGAAAACAGACAGTAAAAAGTTGTCTATCTATTGATACTAAATAATTTGTATTTATTATAGAACTTGATGACCAAAGGCCTAAACATTTTAATGAAGGCTGAATCAAATAGTAAGAAATCGCACTTGGGTGACTGAATACTTATCAATTTGTTGAACTTTTCCCCCAACTAGAAAAGAATTATTTGAGAAACAAAGTGAATAGTTTTATAGAGCGGGAAATTCTCTATCGAGTCAGCCAAAAATATTGTCTTCAATGTTTTAAGAAATATTCTAAAAAGAGAGAAACATTTTGGCTCATTCATTATGCGCCGCCCGTTATTAAAATCTGCACCATTGTGTTCCAGACAATATTATGATTTCCGGATATATTAGCAGACTGTTTTATAGATGTTACTATTCTTGGTCCTATCGTGAAGAGAATATACACACTATGAAATAAAACACAATTTATATAGATCTGAAAATTTCTCAGATTAAAGTTTTATGGGTCAATAAGAATTGTTTAACGATCGGCGGGCTTTCTTCGCACATATTTTGTTAACCAAACGACGAATTTAATGCTTACCGACTTGTCGAAAGTTTATAATTGGTCTCGGAATGAATTGATTATCGTTAAATCAGATGATAGATCGAAACTTTATAACAAATTTCAAAAGTTAAAATTGCTATGTAATGAAAAAATTCCACGCGTACATTATAGTTGGTGATTTACTGATAATATGACACCTGACGTGTTCGTTCAAAGATGCATTAAGACAGTAGAATACGTGTATTGAGTCAAACTATAATATAAACAAACAGACTAGTCGAAGTGCGTGATGAGATTCAATTGTTTATATGATTAATGACTCAAGATATCAATTAGGAACATCTGTATGTAGAAGAATGTAGAAATTTAATGAAGCAGCTTCATTGAGCAGTATTACTGAATGTATGACTATTAAACAGATTATAGAATGAGAAAGTATATAGATTGAACAAAAGCAAAACTACAAAGAAAAAAATTTTTTTTTGAAAAAGAAAGAGCCACATTCATTGACCTAAATCGGGCAATCTTCCTTGAAATTAATTCTATGAATTTGGGAACACTACAGAATTTTTCTTTAGTTATTATTGAAATGATACCGTAATGTCATGAAACGACAAGCTAGCTATCATTTGTTTCCAGTAAATGAATTCTTTTCCACGACAGTGAAAATTATTATTTATTGAATTATCACATATAGTTGTCACTGTTGTCTATGTTCGATTAATTATCTCGATTGATCTATTAAAATTATTGATTTGTTTAGAAATAATTTAAACAGTTATTTTTTCTTAATGTATGATATATTATTGAAGGTTGTGCTGTTTACATTCTTTTCTCTTTTCATTATTCGATTTGTTGTTCTTTTCTTCTTTAATTATCTTTTGTATGTTTTTCTTTTGAACTATTGAGAAATATTCAGACAAATGATTAAGGTCTCTAAATACGTGTTTATTTGAACACATTTCATATATTTGAAGAGAAAACTATGCATATTAAGACAAAACCACGTGGTTAAAATGAAAAAAGAATACATAAAAAAATCAATTTGCTAATTAAGTCATTGCTACTAAATGTGTTACATAATAACAAATGAAGATATGATTAAGGGTGTGGGTGTGAGTAAAGACGTAAATGATACCCCACCCTCTTTTTTTAGAACGATAGAGTCAATAAAACAGATTTCATTAACATTTTCTGCTCTTTCTTTCTCAACAGATACTCAGAAAATTAGTGGATTCGATGCGTTATTAATCATAATTTATCTTTCGGAATAGAGAAACATCTGTTGTGACCTGAATGATTCGTGAATTTTGATTTCATCCAATGATTTGTTTCCTTAAGATCTCATACGTAAGATGCACAAATGCTTTCCTGATCCTAGTAAAAACAGATAAAGCTATTGCTAAAATGCAATCGGCTGATAAGAAACCTAAATGTGGTATTATTCATTCGTTAGTCGTTCCACCACTTTCAAAAAAAAATTTGCTAGTTCTACTACCACTTCTACTATTGCTAAATTCTCAGAAATAACAGAACCAGGTATAACAGCTTGTTGTTCATCAGTTAAACCTTCTGAATCGTTATCATCATCTGCATCATCAACAATGGCTGTGACTAGAGACATCTCCCTCATTCCTTCAGGCATAAGCCGTTCTGCAAAAGGACTACCTACTCAAGTAGAACTATCTTCATATAAAGCAAACAAAGATAATTGGTCATTTTAAGCGAACTAGTATTCAACATTTACATCGTTAATCTATTTAATCAAACATGATTCTGTCTTTTGTTATTCTTGTCGTCAATCTTACGAGGAAAGGACACCAACTGGCAAATCGCTTTTCATTTGAAACTTAGTGGAAAATAGACAATCAAATGTGCTGAATCCGAATATGATAATAGTTTGTGCCCGTAGATCTTTTCAGTTCCTGTTTTTGGAAAACCAGATTTTCAGGTCAAAAAATCTTTTCCACGAAAATTTTTTTCAGCCATTCATGTGAAAGAGCACATCCTGAGACCTATGGAAAACTAATTTTTTCAATTTTTTGAGAGGTTTTCGACGGGTTTTTAGTGTAAAAACTTTAAAGTCAGGTGAGAAACAGTTTTCTACTTTAGAAAGTTTTTTGTCGAAACTTTGTTGTTTCTAGGTAATCGAATGTATTGATTCTGAATTTCTATAGTATGAGCCTCATTTCACTGTAGTGTAAGCTATAAAAACATAGCATTGCAAGAGTCTCAGCAGGACCAAAAGTAGGGTGACCCATAATCAGCATGGTAGAGAAATGTCGCGGAAACTTTTTTCCGCCGAATTTCAAGTTTTTCCCGAAAAAACACTTCAAAAACCTTCAAAACTCTTCGAAAACGATTTTCTTATAGACTCTGAGATATGCTCTTTCATATGAATGGCTGAACAAATTTTTCCAGTGAAAAGGGTTTTTGAGCTGAAAACCTAGTTTTCCAAAAACAGGACCTGAAAAGGCCTAAGGTCACAAACCATTGTCATATTCGGATTCAGCATACTCGATTACCTATTTTCCGCTAAGTTTCAAATGAAAAGCAATTTGCCAGTTACTGTCCTTTTCTCACATCTTACTGATGCTCTTAATATATTAAATACAGTACATTTTAGTAGTGGAACGTGATTTTAACATTACTTTCGAAAAAATGAGATGGTTTCGCTGATGAGCACAGAAATAGTAGAATTTTGTTAAAGTAAAATCCTATGATTCTTAAAATTATTTTTTACTTAGTAAATATCCATCGTGCTCAAAAGCCGTTTTTAAAAATAAATACACTATGGCATTCTTGTGTTATGAAAATAAATATTGTGCATCATCTTTAATAATTTTTGGAAAATTGTTAAGGCTGAGCTCAACCACCCGACTTTTTCTGGTTACGCCACTACCTCTAGAACAAGCTTATAATAGGCATTCTATATGTAACACTGATATCAGTATACTAGCTTATCTCTCCTTTGATGCAGCATGTGTTTGCCTCTTCCATGTTATGTGTGTTTTGTATGCATTTGGTCGTTTTCTTTCTTCTTTTATGTAATATTAAATGTCTTCCATGATGCGAGTGCTTACTATCTATTTGCGTAAACATAGTAATGAACTGAGGACTCCAATTGTATGATTGTATATATGCGTTGTGGTATTACATCCTTTTAGTGCTCACAGGAGCGGAGATGTCCAACTCGGCTGACAATCGGCCGCTGCCATAATTTTCAAGAAAATATTTCGAATTTCATCGGCGTAACTGTTTTGGATCAGAAATACTGGTACTACTGCATCAGATTTATTTAGTCTCAGGGTGTTTCATTAGTAAACACTGAAATTCTATCAAATTCATGTAGTTTTTCAAAGTTCTTGAAAAAATGCTGCCGCTGCCGCGTCGTCACCTTCACGGCGGCAGTAGCGCCGCATTGGACATCTCTGCGCAGGAGTCACGTTAAATCCATATGCAAGATGGAATAGAATAAACATCATAGTAGCTGGCATTGATTGCCGATTCTCAAAGAAATATCATCAAACGAATACGTTGCATACAAAAGGTTCGAATGATACACGCATTTAAAATTGCTAAGACTATCAATGAGATCGCAACCACAGCGGATCAAATTGGTTTCCAATTTTTGTGAAACGTCCAGGAGTTTTAGAACTTTTGCAGCAGTGGTTGAACTCCATGAGTTCTGAACTCTTGAGGATTTCGGAACTCAAACCCTAATTAATAAGTAATATGTCAGCAATCACCAGCAAAAAGATCATTTAGAACTCATGGAACCCAAGGAAGTCAATGAACCCAATGAACTCATCGAACCCAAGAAAATCAAGGATCCCAAGGAACTCAAGAAACCCACGGAAATCTAGGAACCAAAAGAACTCAAGGAATTCATGGAACCTAAAGAACTCAAGGAACTCAGGGAAGACGAGGACCCCGAGAAACTCATGGAAGTCAATTCTCTTGAGCATGATAAAGTCCGTTCGATTACCTTTGACCTGGGCACATACATGCACTGAACATTATATGTATTTTTTATTCAGAAAAGAGCCAAATCCGAAGAAGCAAATAGCAAGGTAGTTATACACTCTTAAGGTACTTTCATTTTATAATGCTTCTAGAGGGGGAAAAATTCTATAATTTCTGAGCAGATCCTTTCTCACATTGAGGGTGAGGATCTAAAGTCACAGGCCGGCTGAACGTGCACATCACATAACTGAGGGTGAGGGTAGAAACAAAGACGTCTGTACAACGGCTGGCGGGCGAGAGTGAAGATGAAAACACAGTATTGGCGGTCATCACCTCCGTTCTCAGGGTAGTGCAAGGCGCCTATGTTTTTTCTTCATGCTGATTAGGTGTATTATGGTCCTTACAGAGTTCTTCGGAATACTTTCGAAAGTGAATGAATATCGTGGAATCTAATACCCACCATTGAATAGAGCTTCTCTGAGTTTGATTAGTTTCTTGACTTTCTAAGGTCCCTTGAGTTCATATGGTTACATGAGTTCCTTGGATTCTGTTCTCTCTAGACTACTGACCGCTTCTTATATTTGACAGATGTTTGAATTTCGGAATCGTCAAGAGTTTAGAACTCACGGAATTCGTCCACGTCTCAACTTTTGATTTCAAACCTTTTTCTAGAATATTTACTAAAGAGCTCTTTTAGGGTGAGCTAGAGATGCCAAAAAAGAAACAACTTGATAGAAAGAAATAGTGCAGCATATTCGCTTGACCCCTTGACTCCCGACGACACATATATGCATCGAAACATTTCTTATAAAAATTTGGATTTTCGTAACAAAAGCTGGGAGTCAATGGATTAAGGACTAGTGTGGCAGATAGATCTCGTTGAACTCTATCGAATGGTGTGTCGTTTAATTCTTTGACTTCTAGCTTTTATTGCGAAAATCCAAATTTTCATAAGAAATGTTTGGAGGTATATTTGCGTCGCCGGGAGTCAAAGGATTAAGTAGAGTCCATCTATTCCTACAAATTAGAGATGTGCCAATTGAACCATGATACTAGCTTTGTCCTTCACACTCACTTTCACTCTCGGTATCCAATTATTTGATCTCATTGGAACACGTCCGAGAACCAATAATTATATCGAAGGCTACCACGTGCAGCCCAATTTACACTGTCAAACATATCCAAATGTATGGGCTTGAGCGAAGTTGGGAGAATCGACTATTATTCGACTTGAGCAAGAGCAAGCTCATAAACGATCCATGCATCCTCGATGAGTAAAATCGATGATCAATGATAATGTGTTGATCGACAATGTATTCGATCAAGCTGACAAGGATGATGTCGATTATCAGCCCAATAATATTTGAATTGTTATGTTTTCTATTCTGTACGTTTGAAATGCTTTTCTTATGATTCGGAATAAGAGCTATGACATAAATTTATTTACTTTTTTCTGTGGTACGGATATTGTTTTAATTAGCAGCAACTCTTCAGATACTTCACTCTATTTCAGAATAAGAACATTTTTAATTGACTAGTTGACGAAAACGTCCGCAATTATAAATCAGCATACGATGCACTACTCGACATATTTTCTCATCATTACCACCGTCTTTGTTTTGCTTTTCGCCACATGTTTATCGTCTTCCATCAATTCACCATCTGTCTATGCAACATATACATTATCTTATAATGACGCTCAATCAACGAACATCTATATTAATATCGAGTTTGGAATCAATGAAGATATTCAACTTCATTTAAATGGAACACAAACATTTATAATGCCACGTTCTGTTCCATCTGGGTATGCTTTAGAATTCTATGATTCATATGTTGATAATTTAATCGCAAAAAGTTCAGATGGAAGTCTTATTACTATCAAAAAAGATTCGGCAGGTGGCCCAAGATGGTCATTAGAATGTGCTTCAAATGAAACATTATCAACTATTTCTTATTCAATTAATTTAACTAAACATGAACAAGGAATATTAAGTGGTTATGATGCATCAAAAATACGTCAAAATCGTTATATAGGCATATTAGGCTATTCTATTTTTGGTTATTTAGAGCCAATGGATGAAGTAGAAAATTTGCCTCTAATGTTAATCGTTCAAAGTCTGCCTGAATGGCCTATTCATTTAACATTACCACCTACTACTAATCGCGTACCAGGTCAACAAACATATAGTACTGCCAGTGGTATAGCTAAAAATTATTATCATTTAGCCGATACACAAGTATTCATGGGACCAAGTATGAATGTCACATATATCCCTATTTCTTATGATGAATTATATCAACAAAAAACAAAATCACAACTGTCATTTGATCAGAATCTAATAGAACAAAACTATATTCAAAGATCATTATCATTTTATGTAGTTATCTATACCGAAGATATAGATAATTTGGACGTTGATATGGCCACTAACCTAAGTGTACAGGCAATGAAAAACTTATTATTATATTACAATAATGTCCCATTTCCACTTTATACAGTTGCAATGGAAATGACTAAACCTTTAGATGACAAGCATAGCTATGGTATTAGTATGGAGCATTTAAATAGTTGTACAATAAATATTGAATATGGTAGTGGTATACATAAAAATAGTACAAAAGATCAAATAAGAATATTCCAATACAATCTAGCACATCATATTCAACATGCTTGGTTACCGAAACGGCTATTTTCAAAATTTTACTATCCATTTATATTTGAGTTAACACCAGTTATCGATACAATTTGGTTTAACGAAGTATGTTGATATTAGAAGGCATTTTTCACAAACTTCATGAGAAACGAGTGCATACAGTTATATCACTTCTTATGTCTATCCGCGTCCCTCCAAAATAAACAGTTCTTGGGAAAACTACAAATATGCAGCATACAGTACTAGCGCATGTTCTAAATATTTTGAACCTATAGACAATATGATGTTATGTAAAGAAGATTCTTTGGCCATTCCACCTCTAAGAAAAAATCCGCACTTCAATTTTCTCGCATTTTTCTATCGATAGTAAGTGAAGATAAAATTATCAAATGATAACGTCTATTTCAGACTAGAAAAGCCTGAAACAGTCGTGATCTAATAACATGTCATGCATTAAAACAGCTCAGTTTTTGATGATTTTAACCATATCCATTAGATTATTTGGTTGAAAACATCTCTAGATCGAAAAAATCAAAAGTATGCCAAAAGTTTAACATTACAGGTGCCACTTTAATGGACCGAGCAACTAGCGCCGGCTAAAAAAAACGAAACAAGCCTTTTGTCACCGTTCTCAGTTCTTCGATGAGTTGATAATTAACTTCCAAAATCTTCAAGACTTTATTAATCCATTCTTATGTACTGTGAATTAGTCATAGCTAGTTTGAAACCATTGCTTACAACGGAACATCCTTAGGTACTTGAATGCTTTTGGCGCTATATTTTGTCCATATGTCGGTCTCAGTAAGATTAGTAAAAGCCTAAAGATATTCGGACTTCTGGTCCCTTTTTCTCGAGTTTTGATCGTTTTACAGAGCCTATTTACATGTTGCCTGGCTACTTCAAGGAAGGTGAAATCTTGTCCATAAGTAGATCTAATAATTGCTACCATATTCTCGAAGTTTTAGTCAAAATAGATACTCTCTTTACGAGAATAGTAGCAATTATTAGATCTACTTATGGACAAAATTTCGGACCGAAATGAGAGGATTCTTACTTTCCTTTAAGTGGCGAAGCATCAGATATAAAAGCTCAATAAAACGATCATAGCTCGAGAAAAGAAGGTCAGAAACCCGAATTGTATCAATCTCATATGTAATTATTATTTGTTTTCCTTTCATCTGCTTCAATTTATAAAGGCTGATCAAACGAATGTTCAACCATAGACTGAATTCATTACAAAATATCAGTATCATTCAATAGAATAGTCTTATAGGCTTTATAAAAAGTATAACTGGATTGAACAAGTAGATTTATTGAGTTCTGTTTAAAATTCTTAGGGTTTTGGCCAATACATAGCTATGGATGCAATGGCTCGTGCTTTGCCATTAAATGAATCTTATGAGTATCGACAATATTTTATTAAGAATCGTTTTGAATATAAGGTTAATTTGGCACCATTATTTATAAAACAAATGCCATTACCATATTTATCTATGATTGCATCATCTTTATTTTCTATTGATGTTCGAACAACTATAAATGTAAATTCACGTGGGGCATTAATGGCTAAAGATATGGATGAACTAATACAGTTAAACACACAAAAACAAAAGTAAGTCATTATATATAAAATTAATGTTAGTTTATGATAGGACGAGTAGAGCTTCTGAATCAACACTAGATCTTGTAACCTTGTCATATAGGACGTTTTTGAAAGTCATCGTCCAAAATATAACAAAACAGAATTGAAGAGTGAATACCATTAGATTCAAGTAAAGTTCACTTTAAATAGTTGAAGAATATTACATTAATAATCAGATAGCTTCAAGGCAGATCGTTCGAACAATAGAAAGAAGAAAACAAAAACAGTGAGAGTAAATCAATAAAACAGTTAGAATTCATTTATTTATAATATAGAATTTTGAACAAATCCATTTTTAACATACCAAATTTCAACTAAATACGAAAACTGTTCTATACCATAGACAAAACAACTGAGTACAAAAGAAAAGAACAGTTAAGATTCAACCGGAAACGTTGCACTTTTCTAACACATTTAATAAATTAATTAAAGCACTATCAACACAATTCGCCACATTTGTCATATAATGGTGTTTAGTGCTTAAGCGATGTTTCTTTCCAAAAAATACACGAACTAGAGTGCGAGCATGATAACGTCACTTATTATCTATTATCTGCTATTTTAGGAGCCTTCGTGATGGTATAATTTATATGCTGAACTGGTCAGAATGTAATTCATATATTATTCCATTTACAATGGAACAGTTTCCTAAATTTTTTATGAATGCTACTAATGTTGATGTTAGTCCGGTTTTAGAAAAATGGTTACAATGAGCCATACTTTACATTTTTCCAACGATTCCAAAAAACCTTAACTTTTCATGCTTCTTACTAATATTACTTTTGTACCATATGATTTTTCCACATAATAACGAATCGGATTAAATTCAAGTATTGATAATGTGCTTTGAATTAAGAATAAATGCAGATTTTAACTTCGCCGACACGTTTCGTATATTTTAAAAGATAGTACTCGTCGTGACTGGGTGTGGGTGAGTATGGGTGTGGTTGTTGCTCTCCTCTTTCTAGCCAAAACCCACACCCATCCCTGTTTTCATATTTCTCTTTCTCAGGTGAATAACATCGTGAAAATCACCTGAGAACCGACTGTCATCATGGTTATTCAAAAGTCAATAAGAAACGGTCGATTATTTCTATTAAAAAATGACATTTAACTTATTCCTAAAAAGCTTCAATGAAACAGCCTTTGAATATTGCTTAGTTACGATTAGTTCAATTACAAGTGATTCAGATCGCTTGAATTCTTCGTAGACATTAATAATTTAACTTGCGAGAATCAAGAACTTGAGTTTGTAGACATGTGCTTATTTTTTTCTTTTTCCTTTGTCTCATTATCAATAATGAAGACACATGTCTTTAAAAGATATCATCAACTTAGTTTATCAATTCTATTCTCTATTCGGTCTGTGAAGTACATAAAGAAAAACTGCTATCTACGCTTCATCACTATCATATTCCATATCAATATTTAGTTATCTCTGTCACTTGCTTTTTCTATTTTCATTGTTACTTACCGACAATATCACTTCTAGTACTCTGACTTCACTTCTTGTTTTATATTGCTCATCCTTCTCCATTTATATGAACGCATTACACTTAGCTTACAGCACACGACACTTTTAACAATGTATAGTTTCTTTGTCCATCTATTTTTCGCTGTAGTTACTTTTGTATAAATCTATTGCTTTTGCTGAATCTACCAAAAACAGACGGATTTTTTTCTCTTCATCGTGCCGTTAATCTTTCCCTCAATAGATATGTAATTAGACAAGAGGAGAGACGCAAGATTAATATGACAACTATGAATATTCACAATCGAAAAGGAATAGCGTTTGCTTAAATAAATGGAGAAAGACGTTTGCTAGCGACAGCGATTGTCATTGTTCGATGAATGTGAGTACGAGTTGAGGATTGAATGAATATCGTTATCCATACTCAATTAGGTTAATAGGAAACTCATGATGTCTGGATTTTTTAGAAAGATATACGCAAATCGTGATTGACTCTTACCAATTCTTCGATCTTTTGCATCTGATATTTATTTGTTTTAGACTGTCGCACAATGTTTATTGTATTTCTATTCGGTACTCTATTTTTTTCCTGCAGTAGTTCATTGTCGAAGCCAAAATTTACGCTAGATGAATTTTTTAATTATACCATGTTTTCGTCGTTGATTCTGGCACCTGATGACGGACAGTCGATTCTTATTCAAACGAAGCATCATATATGGGACCGAAATATAAATGAACAACATCTCTATTTGCAGACATTGACAGGCAAGAATAGAAAATTGATAACGACTCATGCGTCAAGTTCTTTCAAACCGATGTGGCAAGGCGAATGGATTGCCTATATGTTGGAAATTGATACAAGAAAACGCATGAATTTACACAAATCATCGGATGAAGAAGAGCACTATATTCAACTTTATTCAACTCGAACAGGAGACACATATCCGATTGCAGTAGGAAAAGAAGCTGTTCATACTTTCACTTGGTCAAACACTACTACAAGTCTATACTTTGCAGCACGTACACCATGTACAAGCGAGGCTGAAGAAGACTACAGAAGCGAATGGAATGATATCATTCAATATCGAGAGCAAGAACGAGGTGATACTATCTATCGTATTAACATTGAGGATATAACTGCATACAAAATAGAGCCACTGATAAATATTTCATTACGAGTAGCCGAACTGATTTGTTCACCTGATGGACGGCGACTAGTGTTTTCGACTAGTTCTAGATCAGAAAACCTGGAGTCAATGGAGGATTTTGAAATCTATACATTTGACTTGATGAATCGTTCACCAACAGTCCCGTTCAGATTGACGAACAATCAAGCATATGAAGAGGAATTGACATGGTTCAATAATGAAGAATTCTTTTTTACAGTTTCTGGTTATGGATCTATCGAAGGTCCCTATAAGGATAGTCAAGGACGACTCTACTCAATGAATGTCGTCGATGGTCGAATTGAACGTTGGGCTGATAAATTTAAGGGCCAGATTGAAGGCTTTGCTCTACTACAGGAAGGCCGAGATGGTGTTATTATTCTCGGTCAACTGGGTACAGAGATTCAAATCTTTACACAACTGTCAGCCAATGCCGAATTGATAAAGCGAACGGGCTGGAATGGTAGTTATGAATTGATTGTGACCGCCTCTGGTGATAACAGTTCAACGATCGCGTTTATTCATTCATCATTCGATGTACCACAAGAAGTTTATTTTCTTAACAACATTAACGAACTCAGTTCAGCTCAAGCAATTACGAGCGAGAATAAACTATTTACTGAACGAAGTTTGCCCAAGGGTAAACTGTACCGATGGACAAATGAAGACGATAAAACAGAAATTGAAGGCATTCTTTTGTATCCACCGGAAAATTTTGAGCAAAAGAATTTGCCACTGCTAGTACTCATCCACGGTGGACCTTACACGGCAGACTTGAACATGTTTCGTGCCGATTGGTATACTTGTGCTGGTATGATGGCCACTGAAGGTTGGCTTGTACTGCAACCAAATTATCGAGGTTCTTCAGGTATGCTTATGTAGTAGGGGGATTTAAAATTCACGTAAGATTAATATCAACGATGAATTTTAAATTTCTCTAGAAATTTAATTTCCCCTGCAACACATGCATTATTTGCAATATTTTTATCATTCTTCAGGCTATGGTGATGACTTTCTAAATGGCATATTACTTGAAATCGTTTCTCGTCCTGGTAAAGACATTTTGTTTGGTGTCGATGCGTTGATACGTGATGGTATTGCTGATCCTATGAGACTAGCCGTCGGCGGCTATAGTTATGGTGGATATATAACAAATTGGTTGATCACTCAGACAACTCGATTCAATGCTGCTCTCTCAGGTGCTGGCGCTATTGAACACGTCATTGATTGGGGAACAAACGATATACCCGTATCGAATGTTTACTTGTTAGGTGGCTTTCCATGGCAACAGCCTAGCCGATATCAAAAGGAAGCTGCTGTATATCAACTGGATAAAGTCTGTACGCCCACTCACATTGTAGTAGGTGAATACGATGTTCGAGTTCCTGCTGCAGAGACTTACATTTTGGAACGGTCATTAAAGGCACTTGGAGTTACGACGAAATTAATTATCTTTCCAGGCGAAGGCCACGACATTGAAAATAATCCTTGGCACGAAAAAATTAAAGTGCGAGAAGAATTGAAGTGGCTACATACATATGGCAATACTCGCCCAAATAAATGTAACGAAATTTTGAGTTCATCCACGAACGACAAGCGTATTCGGGAGTATATATCAGTTCTTGTAGCAGCTCTCGCATGCATCCTCTTGTTCTCTAGATTCTAAACTGAAGGAATTATTTGTTCATTTCGAATACATTTTTTTTCACATTTGTAACAATTTGTTACTCACTATTCTTAAATAGTTTCATGATAAAAATACTTACAATGAGGAAGAACCATTGCTATAAATCGTTCTTTGACTTTGTTTCAAGACCAAAGAAAACATATTAAAGCATACAATGAATTTCCCGAAAGGTGTGAGTGTGTGGATACGGGTGCGGGTGTAGATTAAGTGATTCTCGAGACCCACTTACGCTCACATCCTCTCACTTTCTGATTTAGACATTTTGAAATAAATACTTTTGTGAGAATTAAAAATTTTGATGTTTGTCACAATTATCTCTCGGAATGTACCCGAACTTTGATTGAGTAGAAATTCTCATCACCATGCAATTATTCAGTATGATCATTGTGATTCGATGTCGACAGAATAATCTGAAATATTTCATCATGCCGTGATGAATCATCTCTTCAAGTTTCATTTGGATTTCTCTTCTCATTTCATGAAATATTAACAAATATAACTATTCTGATTTAGAATGTGAAAAACAATCAGTTGAACAATGTTCTTTCTTGTCAATGAATTTGTTTTGTCTTCGATAGTTCAAAACCAAGAAACGTAAAATCGACTATTCTCATTTCATCTAACCATCATTGATCATCATGTTCTATAGAAAATCTACGAACGGAACAATGATCGAGTATGGCATTGTTTTCATTTAGATACTTGATATCGCTCTCAGTAATGCAATCAAGTTTCATCTTTCAGTATTGCTCATCAATTTAGACATGAGCTTTTCTCTGAATCACGATCAATCTTTCTCCAAATGTTGAATGAACAGATCAAAGATATCTGATTAATAATTGAATATAACTTATTGTAGATCGAGTCACAATGTAATCAAACACTCGATGTAGTGATAAAGTAGTGTTTTTTCACTTTATTGATAAATATTCGTCATTACATATAATGCATCATTGTTTTTCATGAACAAGTTTTCAATTTGTTGACTAGTTTCAGACGAAAAGAAAACAGCAAAGACTTCAATCTTGAGGTCTCTTGAAGTCTTTGGAAAACTTTTGAAGTTAAATAAAGTCTGTTGTTTCTCATCTCGGTTTCAGATCATCGTTCACTGCATATCGAGAATTTCAACTGTTCGATGGATCGAAATTCAAATTATTTTTGACATTTGTCTAGTTCGCAGAGAAACTTTAGAAATTATCGATTTTCGAATGATGAAAATGAAAATCTTTTAACTCGATGACAAATCAAAACATATGGATAATGTTAGAATATTCAAAACAGGAAAACAATCTTTTATCATGTGATTCATGATTGCATACTATAGAAGACAAGATGATCCTATTTATAAAGACTTTATTATTCAATCATTTGTTCAACACTATGATGAGAACGTTAAGACAATGTCAATTTTCTAAAATCAGCAATTTCGATCAATATTGAACTTTTGTACTCGATGATTTCCATATTCACTCACATAGAGATTGCCCTCTCGATCAAATGACAAACCAATTGGATCATAGAGTTGATTATATTGGCTTGCTCGACCATTGCTACCAACAATGACACTCCCATGTGTAGCTCCTTGAGACCAACGCATTATTCGATGATTTCCATTGTCAGACACATAAACGGTACCTGATTGATCTACGATAATTCCCCCAGGATTCGATAATTGAGTAAGACTATTTTCTTCATCTTGACTACCAGCTACGACAATGCCTTCTTTTGCATCTTCCATCCACTTCATTACACGATTATTGATGGAATCTGATACGTAAACTGAATGATCTCGATCGACAGATACGTACGTCGGTTGATACAACTGATTGAGACGATTTCCTGGCCCATTTCCACCTGCAACGACTGTTTCTTGACGTTTTCCCATTCGATATCGTATAACTTCATGTTTATCACAATCAACAACATAGAGAAATCCATTATCGTCCATTGTCAAGCCACAACATCCAATATTTGAAATAATCGTTTCTCCATTTGTACCATTTTGACGAGGCCATCGAACAACTCTTTTATTATTGTAATCACAAATGATAAGACTATCGTTTTCTTTATCAATAATTACATCTCTTGGATAGTTCAACTGATCAAGACTGTTTCCTTCTCCATTTCCACCAGCCACAACTCGACCAATCGTTGCACCACATTTCCATTCTACAATACGATGATTGTTGCAGTCAGCAATGTAGACAGTTTGATCATCATCAACACACAAACCACTTGGACTGTAGAGTTGATTCATTTCACTACCACCCCAATCTCCTCCAGCAATAGTAAAACCATTTTGTATCCATTTTGCATTATCATTTAGATTTGCACTGCGTAGTAATGGTGCTGAAATAAAAACACAATTTTCATTCATTCAGATTTGATTAATGTACGCCGATGAAAACTGATATTCAAAATAAAGAACTTCAATCAAGAGAGTGAAAGAGAAAGAATAGTTTTATTCAATGATCATGTTGAATAATGTTTCAATAGTAATCTCGTTTTTTTTAATTTTTTGAATAGAGAAAAGTTTGAAAGCTTTTATTTGATGAGAATTAACACTTGCATTTTCAAATTTTCTCTTTATCTAATCATCATCGAAAGACTTTTTATCTTTGAAACAAGCTTTAATAACAAAAAAAAACATCAGTACCAGTGAAGAAAGCTGACAGTATCTATTTTTTTGCATAGATAATTGTTAAAAATACTTGTAGACGATTGAAATAACTATTGAATTTCGATCGAAATTGATCTCTCACACATTTTTGTTTTATGAGAAACAAATGATTGACACTTTAAGAATAATTCATTTCTTTATTATTCGTCGAATGTCAATCGAGAGCAAAGATAATCGAATTTCTCATAATGATCTTTCAAAGAAAGTTCCTTCATCACTTGAGGAAGTGGGTGTGAGTGTGCTTAAAGAGATTCGTACATCAACATCCACCCCGATTCGTTGCCAAAGGTACGACCTTCGAGTAGCTCAGATGAGATATTTTTTAGATCAACGAAGAGAAGTTTTCATCATCTTTCGAAATGTTCAATGACTACAGAAAAATCATTAGCTATTAAATCAAATAGGTGCATTTTATAGTAAAAATAAAAGAAGAAGGCAAACCGAAACACGAACAAGAACTTTTTTTAATGATTCACTATTCTGAAAAGTGATCATAGTTACAATAAGTAGTCAAATGAAGAGAAACCGAATAACTCAACAGTGCATCATGTGCATTGAAATAAAATAGATGTGATGGAAGAATCGTCTAGCGGAAGAGATATTTACTTATGTAGTCTTTTCAGCAGAAATAATTGAATTTGTCTCGAGCGCTGAAACAAACTAAGAAATGAATCGAGTATTCACATTTCTTTTCTTTTCGATCACTTTTAAAAAACAAATCCATTGTGTTCTTCCTAATTTCTATTCAATACTCTTTTCTAATATTATCTCGAAATGTTCATCATTTGAATATTCTAACCGAAGAAAGTCTCATTATGATTAAATCAGATTAAATTATATATAGACAAATGAATGATATCAAAGATTTATTTTTAGATCTATTGACGACTTTTTAATTTGAATCGATTTTTCAAAGTGTCTTGTCTATCGGATGAAACTCATTGACAATGGAAGTTCTTGGAATTCTCTTTTTTTGGTGACTGTCAAAGAGATAATCGAATACTGATAAAATCAATTTGTATTTCATTACAGATGAACAAGATTTCTGAAACATTGTTATTATCTCTCAAGGTGACTAACTGTGGTTAATTTCACATCCAGTTTGAATTCAACGGGATAAATGGAAACTGTAACATCTTTAATGATAAATCTAGAGTTGTGGATGTGCGTGAGAAACTTTCTTCATTCCCACACCCACACTTATCGTTTTATAAAACCGGTGTTTATTGAAATTCGAAATAAAATTTCAGAAAGCTGAACATTTTTTTTGGCTGAAAATATGCTCAGTCGTATCAAAACGATAAGTTTTGAATGATATTTAATTTCAATTTTCTTGAGTATTGTGTGTCTTTCGAATTAATTCTAATCTATAAATGAATTAATTTAGATTAATTAATGAAAAGAATGAAAAAAATATGTGATTGAATATCAAACAATATTCGATTGATTTGTTAGAGAATTTCTTTTCTTCTATATCTATAGGTCAATATACTCACAGTTGTGTTGACGAATATAGATAAATCGATTCCAATCAATTTGATCATCATCAACAATGATAATTTTTGTTGCATCTTTTTGAATAAATGGTTTAAGTATTTGTTGAATTTCATTGATTTTTTTTCGAATTCGATCAATATCATTTTCAACAAAAGTTTCTTCTTCTTGACAACAACGAATTTCTTCTGTAATTAATTTAAGTTGTTTTGTTATTGTTATTCCTTGTTTATCAATTAATTCGATAAGTTCATGACGAACTTTTTCTGCTGCTTGTTCTACTTTATTAATTGTTGTTTTTTTCCATTGTTCAATTTGATCAAGAAAATCTAATGAAAAATAATTTGATTTTTCTAATTTTTGTATTTGATTAAGTAGTTCATCATGTGATGTTACTATTTCAGCATCAAATTTCATTGATAGTTGTTGTTCATGTTCTTTGAAATCCTTTAGACAAAAATATTTTTGACATCCAATGCAAAAACGTTTCGCTGAAGATTTATTGCAAACTGAACATGAATTAGGTTCATTTACTGTTGCCATTTGTTATCAAAGAAAATCACTCGAATTATGAATATATCTCAATCTAAAATGAATTCATATGAATATTTATAAAGAAATTATTTTAAATGAAATTACTCAATATTCTTCGTTTATGATTCGAATTAAATTCCTTTCAACTATTTAAAATATGATTCTATCTATATGTAATAAAACATAGAAAGAAGATTATATCAATCTTTAATGGATTCCTATGTTTATTATTTAATAATTATGAAAGTCTTGATCAAATTCAAAAACAAACAAAATCTCACGAAAAAAAATCGATTTATATAGATTGAAGTCAAATTTCAATAAGAATATATCTAAGGTGAGTATACGACTTTCTCCATGAAGAATAATGATGTTTTCAATAAGTAAAAAACTTATCTTCATTCAATGAAATATATATTCGTATGTTAACCGATATTTAAAAAGTCCATGAAAATATTATTTGTATGAGAGAAAAATAGATAATCATGAAAAATATGTGATGACCTTCCAAATAACATCTTTACAAAACTTTCTTATATATTTCTATCAAGGATCACTAAATATGCCGATGAATTGTATGACAGTATTCAAAAAGATACGAATGAATCAATGAAGAAAACAAAACAAAATCTTATATAAACAGATTATGTCTATGTTTTGGTTGAAAAGAGCAGGAAATTTCAAAAGTATTTTAATTTGGATGGAGGCGTGGGTGTACACCTTACTTACACCCACACTCTCATTGTAGAAATACTTTTTTAAAAAGAAAGCAACTACATATTGTGATAGTGCTTGAAATTTGCTATTATTCAATATGTTTATCTATTGTCTTGCATTGATTTGTTACAGCATTTAAATGCAAGACAAGACAAAAAAAGAAAATATATGGGACGATAGAAAATTTCAAGCACGATCAAAATTGATTTCTATGGTAATTATAACTTAAATACAGCAGAAATAAGTAAGGAGTTTTAGTACTTGTCAATTAAGGATATGTTCCTTTTATCAAATTATTTTCTTCAATAAACAATCGCAAGACAATAGATAAACATATTGAATGATAGAAAATTTCAAGTGTTTTCATAACATGAAATTGCTATTTTGTTAAAAGATATTTCTACAATGATAACAATTTTTAAAAGCTCATTTTGACGAATATGGCAAAATCAAGTCTACGGAAAACTTTCAATAAAGGTGTTTTCATTGTATTCGATGTAGCATGTGGGTGTGAATCTATTCTTCACTCTCACCCACACACACCCACACCCTCATAACAAGTAACAGACATAGAAGTGATACAAATGTGGCTCAATCGATGCCTTCTTTTGAATAAAGGTCGACTTATCATTCGCCTAAAAGAAACAAAAAATGGAAAGATTTTACAAAAACATCACCATTAATTTAGATGGTATCAATTTATGATTTCATGTGAATTCATCTGGGGAATATTTGCCGAATCTACGACAATCTAAGGGTGTAAGTGTGAAATGTGAGTATCTATTTGAGAAGGAACACTGACTGTAGGTAAATTGAACATCAACACTCATACCTATCCTTAATGCAAAGGGTAGCTCCAAAAAAACGTCGACCTTCTTAATGTTTTGTATTTGCGAATGATTTGACTAGCCGTTTGGTTTAAAACATATAAATTGAAAAACAGAATTTTTTTCCGCGAAATATTTGAAAGCTTTGTCTACAATTTCATAACATTCTGAGCATAGGGATGGAATAGTCAATGTGAAATGCTGAGACTGTTTTATCCATCTTGTCAATATAAAAGTTTATGTTTTTTATCTTCTTTCATTTGATCGAAGATGAAAACTTTGTTAGCAAATATGAAATGAATTCAACCAAGACTATGAAAACAACCAAATTCTTAATAAAAATGACAAAAGTCGATGGATTTCACCCTCATGTTTTGTTAATAGAAAAAATTTTCACACTTAAAAATCAACTACTTTAAGACAAAATGATAGGAGGAACAGAAATTTCTTCTCAATAGAGAATATCGTTCATGTATCTATTTTACGCAATTGGGATGAGTATTCAAGAATACTGATTGAAGATGTACAAGAACTCAGCACCCGTCACGTTTATTCTTTTCTTTGAGAATAATGAGCTATGAGATCTTCGGAAATTCCTCGTCAAATTGTGCGATGTTTAATTGACATGATATGGAGAAACATCATCTCAAGTTTGAGAAACAACTATATATATTTGAACTATAGTCGAAGTTTTATCTGGATGTGTTTGATTCCGAATAGCATAGAAACTGTTCTCATACATATTTGACTCCATTGTATATACAAATAAATCGATATCAATTCGTCTTCATTCAACCTATCCGCAGATTTTCTCGAATTTATTTTATCAATTATTATGTTTTGTTTGAATTCTTCGTCAAGAATTTTTCTTTCGAATGATTAACATGCTTCTTTAATAGATAGTGAAAACTTGTTATATAGTTGCTAATCGGTTTGTGGTATATGTTTTAGTTCATCATCGATGCTAGTCTACAGACTCGATTTCATTATATGAAGTATCAAGCGAGTTCTCTTAATACATAATATTCATGAAAAAATATTAGTATCTTTCATTTCATTTTTTAACATTCAATGTTAACGAATCACTTAATAGTTTATATTAAGTTTAAGTAATTGTGTCAAGCAAATATCATTTAATTTCAAGTTTTCTTCTACTTCCCTAATCAGTACGGATAAAACTATATTTTCTGCCTACTATAAATATAAAAATATTTTACTCAAATGAAATTGACTAGGAGCTTTTCATTTCAATTAATCAGATTTGAGTAGGATTTTTCTCTACTTTTGTAAGAAAACTTTGTATTGCCCATATTGATCATGCAACTTGCAGGAGAGTTTTCTTTTAAATAGTTCGGATAACACTATGCTGAGTTCTTATTGGAATAGAGAAAAATCCGAAATTAAATGATATTTACTCAACACAATCATTTACATTTAATTTTAAGTGATAATTAGAAAAACTTAAACTTAATTCCATTATTTCTACACACTAACTTCTTACTTGTCGTTCAATGAATTATTTATTTTAATATTTCGTACGAAAGACATACGTGAGAAGTGATGAGCCGTACAAAAAACGAACATCAAAATCAAACGATACTCACGTTTGTGTTCTTAAGAGGGACAAAGAAATAAAAGAAAAAAGAAAAAAAAACCATGTTCGTCTCGAATAAGGAGCGTGCAATTCAAAATTTCTACATGATCGTTTTTTTCTCTTTTTTATGCATGATTGAATAGAGCACATGGAGTCATGCAGAAAAACTGCCTGTTCAATTTTCATAAGTAGATTTTTTCAAAAAAAAAATCATGAATCTGAGATTTTATCACAAAATATGTTAACTTTTCATATAATCGTGAATATAATAATCTTTTTCACATTGTCCAACTTTATAAATATTTTTTTTCCATTCTGCGATACATAATTGATTAGACAAAAAAAAAAGTGATTTGTATAAATTACTTGTTTTTAGTTAGTTATGTGTCATGAAAAGTAGAAAAAAATATATTTATAGAATTGCACAGAACGAAAAAATGATTATATTCATAATTATGTGAAAAATTAATATATTTTATGAT
Organism: Rotaria sordida; assembly: GCA_905250125.1. Classification (NCBI taxonomy): domain Eukaryota; kingdom Metazoa; phylum Rotifera; class Eurotatoria; order Philodinida; family Philodinidae; genus Rotaria; species Rotaria sordida. The sequence continues at coordinate 21,931 of CAJNOL010001845.1, read as the reverse complement.
GTAATGTGATATTCGAAATTTTTTGAAAATTGAAGAGACATTTCGTTTTTTTTTGTTTTGAGGTAACTCAATGTACTCTATCCAATAATGTATTAAAAAAGGCGAAAAAAAAAATGGTACAAAAGTTTTGAGTTGGGCGCATTCTACAACAAAATAACTGAAAAAGTTGTCTCTCCGAAATAGAATTCTTCGATATTAAAATTGTTATTTAAAGGTGACAGTACAATAGAGCTACCATGATGATGATAGAATTCATCAGATGGTTTGAAGAGCATGGCTAATGACAAGACATCTTCTATATCGTTTTTTCAAAAATATTATTTATTTTATATTCAATTGAAAAGATTCTAATATGTAGCATTTTGTTCAAAAGAACGACTGTCAAGAAAATTTTCAAATAATAATCGAAGCAAAATAATTCGGATAGAGTAGAAAAAAATAATTATCATCTTCTATATTGCTCTTAATGTGTCTTTCGTTAATGATAATGTTTGAATTAGAGCTAAGAAGAAGAATTATATCAAATATAATAATTTCATACAAGAGAATCACGAATAGATGATAAGTATTTCGATAGAGTTGAAGAAAAACTGACTGGTAAAAAAGTCCAAAAAATAAACAGATACAAGCTGATCTATTCAAATCATTGGGATACATATATGTTTATCACGATAATGATACTAATCACGCTACGTCATAATTCTTATATTGGAAATCATATAAGCTCGAATAAAATAAAATCTGTTCAATGAGTTTCCCATGGATTTATCTTAACAAAGAAAAACGATAATATTGAGTATATTTTAGTATCGTAATTCGAAATCGATTCATGTTGAAGCTGAATTCCTCGTTGTGATTTATTGGTGATAATCATGGTTGTTATAAGATCATTAAGATTAGAAGGTGTAAGTGTAAAGAATATTTTCATATGAGATAAATAATTTTGTAATCTTTCAGAAAATCAATATTCTAATGATCACAACTGATTGAGCATCAATAAGAAATTTGATTCGAGATAATATGTTCTGTAATATAGAGAATGAAAATGTAAATATGGATGCAAAGATTAGAAACTTCTTTTGACTCACATCCGCACTCAAGTAATAAAAATCATATATCTATTACTCACGATCATATTCATACAATTCAATGCTTTCTTTTAACTTAGCCCGATTATACTAATACAAAAATCTCTGCAACAGTATAGTTGCTTTCTAAGATAATCGATCAGTACAACAACAATTTGTCTTATTTATACCTGCAGTTTGAACAGAATTTTGCTCGTTATTGTTCATTTTTGTATTTCTTTTTTCTTAATTTAACTTTATTATAATTCCTATCATGGATTGAACTGACAAATAAGTCTGTTATATATATTCATTATGCACAAAAAATCAAAAATTGCACTAACGAAAACATTGACTAACTATTTTAATCGTTCAAATTTCGAGAAAGACTTTAGAATATTCTAGAACAGTCGAAGTTCTGTTGTTGATGCCATTCAGCTTCTTTTTTCCATTGGTAAGGAGAGGTATGAGGTGTCGATGTTTTCGGCTCATCCAGATCCATACCCTTCCAGAAATTTTCATCACATAATTCTGAAGATTTATGCAATACATATTATTTTTTCTAAGTATTCTACAGAGGAAAATTATTGTCTACAATTCGAATCGTTCACTGTGACAAATCCAGATGCAAGTGTGTCTTATACAACTTCATCAGTTTTCTCAAGTATTGTTCTTTTCGCACGATATATATCGGGGCAAAATCCTCAATGCCTCCAAAGGCTAAAACGTTTAGATACCTAAATGTGGTAAATAATGTCAGATATTCATTTGGAAGCCTATGTCAAGTTTCGACTTAACTATGTTTCGTAGAACTCGACAAGCTCTTTTGAACGGCGTCCTTGTCGAATCAATCCATCCCGACAAAACTTCGAAAGAGTGAGTGTCACTGATATCTTCACTTTGTTGAATTTTTTTTCATGTGTTGTCTTACTCAAAATTGAGTGCTATTTGGTTGAAAAATATATCAAGCGTTAAATCAGTATTGACATTCAATAGTTAAATTGAAATAAACGAACACAGAAGTTGCTGAATTAGTTTATTCGAAAAAAAAGAAAATAAAAGATATTCCAGAGTATTTTAGATAAATAAATAAACCGAATGTTTTTTTGTCTTTTCGAACATCAATGCTATTAAACTTGTTAGTGTACTGGATTGTTATGAGCTGATAACCATTCATTGTAATCATCGAAAGAACTTTGTCCGTCTTCTATGGCGCATTGTTTAACACACATAAATGATTCCCCATTTTCGACAAAATAATCCGATAATGGCCGTCGATTATCCCAATTTTCAAACTGATTTAACCGTCCAAATCGTGAATTTGCTGGCACCTGTAATTTTTTTTTCACCTCACCCACTGTGAGTGATGATGGGATATTGTTTAACTCGATTTTGTTGTTACTTCCTTTTGAAGATACCTCAACGGTGATACTGATTAGCGAATTGTCCGAAGATGATGTGGATGCCATTATTTTTTCGTTGTGTTGCAAATTGTTCTAAAGAAAAGTTCATTATAAAATACTATCAACAGTCGCTATCAGACAACCACAATCAAATTTGCTCTATTCAAGAACCTTAAATTTTTACTTGTAACATCATTTAGAATCAAGTCGAAAGATTATTTCATAGACAATTGATCTTGTAAAAGTCTTATATAGTTCTAATAAAAATAGTTTGATAAATTGACAATAAGTTTGGGCACTTAAATTCATCAAATAACATCAAGTACAAAATGTAAACTAATTACTTATCACGAACCAAGCGTCAAATTTCTAATTTATTATAAGCTTACTTTAATATGTTTTTAATTCATAGAATGAATCAAGTTCCTACAAGCAATACTCCTCTCAGCGAACTAGTTCGAAACTTGAGCTAGGAACATATTACAACAAGACTATACTAACATAATATGTGATATTAGACAAAAGTTTCGAGTTCTTTCTTTAAATATAATGCATAAAAGTCATGATACGATAAAGAACACAAAAAGTTTTTTTTAATCACTTTATTAAACTGATTTCATTAAATAAAATTCTACTTACTCCAACGTTGCTTGTTTGTTCAAATAAAAATAACAAACAATACGAATATAACGGATATACAGTTAATATGAAGATTAATTGCTGAAAACGAACAACATTCATTCTTTTTATATTAAGTTTCAAGGATGAATAATTCTGACGAACAATCGAATGGTATAGAAAAGGCCGGAAGAAAAAACGTCGAAACTAAAAACGTCGAACGATAAAAATACCGAAAAAAAAAACATCGAACGATAAAAATACCGAAAAAAAAACGTCGAAGGTTAAAAATACCGAAAAAAAAACATCGAAAGTAAAAAGATCGAAAAAACAAATGTCGAATGATAGTTACGTCGAAAATTTGAACATAAAATATATGTGTGGGATGCAAATATGAATCATGTAGACTAACGTTTAAGTAACAAGTTATAGAGTAAAATAGGGTTAGCCTTGAGAGAGAAAAAGTCGATTCGAGATCTAGATGACTGTCCATGGAGTCAGATGAAACTACTTGACTTCATTTTGATCATCAAGATTCATTAGAATCTATTAAAGTCTATGGATCCAGGATTGGTATTTTTCAGTCTTGGTTAGATTGATCAGACGTGGAAAGCTGACAGTAAGAACGTAAAACTTTTAGGATAGAAAGAGGATGAGGCACGGCAAAGCCATATGCTACAGGATCCTAGTATAAATAAAAATGTGACTTTTCTCTTGATTTACATTCACAATTTTTTCGACATTTTTACACATTCGGTATTTTTTCTTTCGATATTTTTTTTCTACCTTTTCTATTTCGATATTTTTTGTTTCGGCCTTTTCTATGTATACCGAATAACCCTTCATATCTATCGACATGATTTGATTTCGATCCTCTATCATGGATAGATAATATTCGTGTTTTATAAACATAGTTTTTTCAATGACGTACCTGTCGCCACACACAAATACCGTTACATGTACGTGCTTCAATGTTTTTCTTACTACGCATATCAATAACGTATAAAATGGTATCCAATTCATGACTCAACTTTATCATTGCACTTTTGAGTCATAATTGTGCAGTTCAGTATCTGAGTTCGTTTGATAAGCTATTAGCTTTAGAATACAATCATTTTCTGTTCTCATTTAGGCTATAAGTGTGGAAAGAAATAGCTTACACTCAGCTACATCCCTCCAATGAAGTTTTATTCTTAGTCCTATTTCGTTTCCTTCTTCGCCATCAATTTTAAAGACGAGAAGCTTAATCAATGAAATCCAAGTCTAATGAAAAATGCAATCGAACGAAGCAATTGACTTGAATTTTAAGACTAGTAACACCTAGACAACTAAACATAAGTGAGATGAATATTGGAATTTACAAAAATTTAATTTTTGAAATTCAAATTGACATGAAATAACTTCTATTATTTTTGAAAACTTTCATTAAGAAACGAAGGTAATATATTTCTTCTAATTGAATTGATGATCAAAATCAGATTAATTGATCATGATCAATTGTGACAATGTGATATTTCTAAAAAATAACACAGACATTTACAAAAAAAAATATTAAGAATAAAATATAAAACGAAATCATTATCATGATGAAGTATTTCATTGAATGAGTTGAACACGCGATGCTTAGTATTCTCAAATAGAACTAAACAATAGTTGTTTTGCTATACATCGTCACATGATGTCTAACCATGGATTTGAGATTCTTATAATTTGAGATAATGACAGTTATTCCCGATGGAAAGTAAACGATAGCTTTCTTCATCGGTTCTGTGATTGTTTACAGATCATTGCATACAACATGATTATTGTTCCTTCATTTTGTTAAAACATAAAAATCATTATTTTCTATATTAATTTGAAGACGATACAATGAATTGGGCAAATTATGAATAATATTTTTTCTTATCTCGATCTGAAATTCTCAGAAATTATATGGAGACTAATTTAATACTATCATTTTTAAGTTTTTTTGTTTTTACTTGAATTATTAAGTTTCCAGTCAGATTTGACTTCGATCATGCAATTACTATATATGGATACGTAGATAAGTATATTAAAAACTAGTGTTCTTACGAGGCCTCAAAATACGTATAAAGAAATAATCATAGGAGTTTTATATAACTATCGATACAGTGCTCAATTCCGAACAGGAAAGTGTCCATTTTGATAAACTTTACTATTTTAATGAAGAAAGTCACTTGAGAATGATTGGAGAGTTTTTCATTTATTAGAAGAACATTCAAATTAATCATAAAATGATATTTGAATATTTTCTTTTGATTTTATTACTTTTGTATTAACAATTCGATCCGACATCTAAAATAAAATCTTCTTTTTTTTTTTTCTTCTAAGTCTAATATCTAAACTAATCCTTTCTGTAAAGTTAAATAAGTTATAAGACAAAAAAATTGTGATCAAACACGATTTCTTTTTTTCTTTTGAAATGTTTTACAACAAAAGTGAATGCTTGCTCTGATGAAGAAGCATTTCCTTGACAACTAGGATTGTTATTTTTTTAAAAGCAATAGTATTATTTCGTGATACAATAGTTTCAAAAATTATTTGACTAGGCTTATTTTCAGCTGCTATAATAAAAAATCCAAATAGTGCTTTGTGTAGAGAGTTTTACTCTCAATAAGAATTTTTTAAGATGAAAATGATTTTTATTTTCCTAAGGATAGAATCTTTGAAAAGCCAAAGTTTTCAGCTTTTGGAACTCGTAAATAGAATTGTATTTGAATTATTCAAAATGATAGAATAGATAATTACGTATAAAATGAAACATTTTTCAGTTCACTACCTTTTTTTAGACCAAGGTACATCACACCTACGAAAGACAATAGAAATGGTGTTTCTCTACGAAATAACAGAAAACTATTTTTCTGCCTTTTGTAGAATTGTGATGTATCTTGATCTAAAACAAGGTCGTAGAAAACTGGAAGATGTTATATTTTATACGCAATTGTTTAAGTTTATTTTAAATCATTTGTTCAGCAAATAAGTGATTACGACAACTAATAACTAGATAATATTCGACTTTCACTCGACTGCGCAATGTGGTATGAAGCTATGAATGTCGATAAACGAAAAAATCAATATCTCATAAATAAAAACGAATAATCGTTTTTTATGATTTATCATGAATCACTTTTTTCCTCATGATATTAACGTTTTACTGAAATCAAACTTTTCTTTTTTATCGCTGTAAATCGTAAAATTTAGGTTTCGACTAATCAACTGATTGAAGTTGATAATTTAACATCAGCTATATTTACAACTATTTTAAGTGTAAGTTCTTAAAGATTTATTATTTTTTTTCGACGTCCTTGGGAAGACTGGAAAAAAATGATATCAGTTCGGTCTCGATACTTTCACGTGGTGTTTAAACAAGTATTTTCTCAGTTTCCTTTGTGGAGATCATAACGATTCAAAATGATAATTTTCGATGTGTACGACGAGAAAGTCATGAAGATCTACATAAATGCTTTGTTTCGCACCGCATTAATATGTAATTTATCTAAATGTATAATAACAACATGCATCATGTTGTGATTCAATTCTGGATTATTATTTAACAGAAAGTGATAGTGAAGATCTTATTGCATTAAATAGTAGTAGTAGTAGTTTTAATATATTTATGAACAAATGGTCATGTTCTATTGATAGAAATGAATTATCATGTCAATGTTGTTTACCATCATGTGAATTACAAAAAACTGTTAAAAGTATTTTTTCTTTGTGATATTGTTTAACTATTAATGAATAGTTGTGTATCAAATTATTTTGATAAATACAGTAAATTTTTATCATGTACTATAGTAAAAGATAAAGGGAATAATATATTTTAGGTATGCATTTGTGATATTTAACAATTGAAGATGTTATTAATAGAACTATACAAGATAAGTCACATAATACTAATTATATAACATTAGAAGTACAGAAAGCAAAAGATATAACAGGTAATCGTTAACAATTGTTATCAAGATTGCCGAGACAAAGATATGTGGGACTTAGGACGAGATATTAAATAATGAACGTCGATATTATGATCAATTACAATTTGAGTATACTTATTTATGTTATGATTTAGTACATTTAATAGCTATGTTTAATTTATATCTAAATACCTGTTTTGAAATTTCGAAACGAAAACAAAAATAATTTTATTTCTTTATACTATTTGAATGATACCTATAAATATCTATAGTTGCCATATAATTCATATGGTTATCGATACGACAACTTGATTATCCTTAACATGTCCTAGAAATTTTATGCGAATTGAATATACTGGATCTAAAATTAGCTATGAGAAGAGAGAAACATTAACAGCTAAGTAGTTTGTGAAGCGTTAATACTAGTGAATCAAGTGATACCTACCTTTCGTATTTTTATTAACATTAATCTTTAGGTAAAGCTACTTAAGGTTTACGTTAATTAATTTACTTTAAAAAATAATCCATCGCAAATTCTATGTTTCTTTTACCATTGAAGAATTCAGCAACGAAAGAGATGTGATTATGACACAAGTGAAGCGTTCTCTATTGGTCTAGTAATAAAAAGTGTATAGGAAAATATGAAGTCTAAACATCGTAATGTAATTTTCAAAATCGACTGTGTAGTGAATGTTAATGGACTAGCAGAAGAACCAAGTCAAATCCGTTGAGTTTCTGATTGTTGGACATTTGTTCGTATTATAGATGAGACAAGAAAAAAAATTCGTCTAGTGTGAAACCATTTCGGTTTGAGATTCAGAAACCTTACTAAGGTTTCATCGATTCGTGCAATATTTTATAAGGTATAGTAAAGTTCTACGAAACCTCTTTTCATCAGTGTATATGTAAAATAATAAATATTTCTGATGAAAACATTAAATAAATAACTCTTAAATATACGCTATATACCATTACTTTTATAAACCCTTCACGAGTGCATGAAAAATGTTTTAAAGTGCAAATGTTGATTATTCTGCGTTTTCTTTTACAGTATAGTATAATAGCATTTGCCTATTGTTTTCTATGTAGTTTGTGCAGCAAAAAAAAAGCTTTTTTTTTGACATATTCAACTTGAATTAGTCAAAATATATTGAAGTTCGTTTTGTCAAAATTAACGAACGTCACGGAAGTAGATATGCATTGATCTACTGATAAGGTATGACCCACTATTTTTGTCCATCAGGTATGCTAAGTTTAGATTTTCGTCATATGTTGCGAAGCAAAAACGTAGTTCCTCACTACCTTATTACTATTTAATGAATCATATTTTTTTTTTGTTTTCATCGAGCTGTAATAATTATGCATTACGGTAGAAAAATATGAGTAATATTCTTTAATCCAGTACACATATGCACAGGTATCAAACCTATATTGATTTTTGTAATGTTTGGACAAGTAATTATATACACTAGTAAATATGCAAATAGTGTAATAGCGTACAAGTGCATCAGCTCCTATTTAAAGAGAGTAGGTTTTTTCTGAATGTGTATCGATTATTCAAAACGGTCAAAACGCATGTTTCTCACATTGACAACTGGAACAGTAAAAGTAAGACAGAAATAAATAATGAATAAAAGCATTAAATATCTACTACGTTTTACTAGATATAGCTTTTCTGCCTTAGAAGAATGAAGCATTTTGTTGAAAATTAAGAACGAAGTGTGTGTGTGTCTTCTTTTTACCGACATCCACATTCACCCTGAACAGGCATTCTATGGATCTTATACAATGATGTGTGATTATTATTGATATGTATAGATCACCACTTTATTTATAACTTTACAAACATGCTGTTATTTACAATAATTTAGTACGGTCATTTACTGCACACAAAATAATGATTGACTGATTGATCATTGAAATGCAAAACAAGCATAATATATTTCATAAAGCCTTTGAGATTATAATCCAATGTTGAGATTTATTCGATTGATTGTTCAATGTATTACAATGATTAGCCGTTCGTTTTATTCATTCACTTCTTTGAAATAATCAAAAGTGTATACTAAGTAAACTTAACAATTGATGTTTACGACTTACTTCAGATGGAGAATAAACATTAATAGGATTGTCTTGAGCTTCAACGCTTGTGGGAGTGTCATCATTATCAGGATTCTAATAAATAAATAAAATTGAATTAGTCAAAAAAAACAAAATAGAAATATTGCTAAACAGTTTAGTAATACTTACTGGCATTGTTCACGATTGTTATTGTTTATTTTAAGAAGAGATTCCTAAAAAAAAATAAGTATAAAATCATATTTGAATCGCAATATGAAAGCAATGAATCCGAATAAAAGAAACTGAGAAATTCAATTTGTCTTTCCGTATATATTGAAAAACACAGCTTGCCAATGATTTAATCACAAGATTTAAATTTTCATCAATCGTACAATGAGCTAATGAACAGAATAAAAATGATCACATTTATTTGCAGCTTTCATGGCACTTACAGATGACCTTCAAGCCTGATGTTGAACTTATTCGATGCAAGCATTATTGCTCTACATAATTAACGAATCTATTAATTCAAATGAAATTTTTTTTTATTCCTGTTTAATGTGAATTATGAACAATCACTCGATTGTGTCATGTAAACTCTTTCTGATGACATTTATGTTTTGTCTAAATTCCTATTGATCAAATCCTATGCGAAAAGTAAATATAGTTTACATTGATCGATAGAAATTTCAATGTTTTATGTATCTATGACATTGGCAACATTATTACTTCAGGGTGAGTGTGGATGTAGGTAGCTATAGGAGTGGATATTTTCGTCACATCCACACCCTTCTACTAGCCTCTAACATATATAACTCTTGTAAAAAATAAAGAGTATTTCTCTATCTCTGTAGTCAATAACAATATTCTCTTACCTGTTAGTAACAAAAAAGAAAAATATGTATTGTAAGTCTTGTGATAACTGTTATTCAGGTATGTGACACGCTCCATATATATCTGCTAACAAAACCAAGTCTGCTCCCACGAAGGCAGTACGGAAATATCCAAGAGTCTTGTTCTGCAATTCTATTGTAATCAATATACGTCAGAAAATGAAAAAAATCATGTTGGTATTATGCGTCATCAATATCAGCAGCATTTTTTTTTCAGTGAAAAAACTGATATTGAAAAAAGTTGGAATATACCTGCAAAAGCTTTCGTGTCACTGTGTTTATGAATAAGCTTTCAAATAAATTAGTATTGCGCAAGTATACATGACATTAGTTTGAGAAACACAAAAATTCAAAAAACCAACATTCGATAAAATTCTTAACAAGTATGAAAATCAACTTCGTCATACGAAATAATCAATTTTATGCTTTAAAACTAAGAAAATGATCTGATATACGAGATCAGAAATTCACTTTTCCAAGTTGAGTTGCAATTAAGCTGCATTACTCAAAGTAAAGTAGGACGAGACAGTCCCGCAAATTTATCCGATTTGATATTTTCTAATATGATTGAGCCCTTTTCACAGGCAGATAAAATCTCCAGAGAAATGCATTTAAACGTATTAAGAACGTATGAATTTGTTGAAACAAGTAGTTTCTTTAAAATTTAATTGTGTTTATCAGTTTGAACATCCCCAAAATTTTGACTGTGCTAAAACGTAGCAAAAATTCAAGTTAAAATATACATTTTCGTTCTTTTTTCTTGACATGACTTTACTTCGTTATTCATTAATTTATATTTTTCAACAAGATTTAACACGTTTCAGCTCTTTGCTTTCTTGAATACAATTAAATATTTCAATATTTTGCAATTGAATAAGGCATTTTCTATAATAACTATTATGACTAAGTAACCAATTATTCACTGCAATGTCAAGTAGTAAGTAAAAAAAGGATGTAATTTACATTATTCTAAGGAATTTTTTTTTCTGAGAAAAATCATGACACAAAATGAAAAAAAATGCTATTTTTGATATTCTTTAAAATTCATTGACAACGATTAGAATTTTAATTCGTGAAAATGATTAATTTGCACGAAAATCACACCGTCAAAAAGAGTAAAAAGAAGAGTTAACTTTTATTTCACCTATATTAACTATTCACCTGAGCGAATAGTAGTATCAGACATTTATACAAGTCTCGGGTGATTTGCCCTTCAAGGAATTCTGCGATAAACTTTTCAAAAGTTTATTTTACTCTACCGTAATATTAATTGGCAAAGTACATATCAGAGATGGGATTGGTTCAGGTTTTTCAACATTTAAACCGAACCAAACCGAAAAACAATTTTTTTCAGAAGTCTACTAGGAATAACTAAAACTAAATACAGCTAACAAATCTGCCATTTTTTTGTGTAATTCAAGAATTTTGTTATTTGAAGAAGATAAAGATGATGATGTTGATGTGTTAATTAATTGTAAAGAATTATTTTCTGTTGATATTATAAAATGAATTTAACTAGAATTAAATCCATTACAAATTCGAATATGTTTATTCATGTTTCTAGTACTGGGTGAATATGAATATGTTATATAACAATACTTGCATGATATAAATTTTTCAAATAATTCACTTTTTTCTTCATCAAGTTTTAGAGCAGAAATACCGAAACATTTCTAACAATCGGATTTTTTTTATCTTTCACATCAATACTCATCCAATTTTTTTTTAATTAAGTTTTAAGTTCGAACTAATTTTTTCAGCAGATAAAGATTGAAAACAATCGGACATACTTGTTACATGAATCGATGAAAAAGATGAAGCATTTAATTGAACATTTTCACAATATGAGGAAGAATCAAGTTCAATAACATTATCTATATTTATTAAAGGAGAAATATTCATATTGTATTGAATTTAAAATAAAAGTATCTAAATGTTTTTTCTAAACTAAAGGCATAATTGGTTTATCTACGTCCTCTTTTCTTAGACGAAGAAGAATGACAAAAAAAATGTATCAATATTGTTATTGTTACTAAGAACCTCTTTTCTCTTTCTAGTTTCTTGTTTTATATGTCAAAACATTGACTTAAACTATATCAATTTAACTAAGAAACAAACCGAACAAAAACCGAGATGTATTTTAAAAGTTTCGAACCGAACCGATCCCATCTCTGGTATATATAGTATTAAAAATACTTCACAAACTTTATCAAACACAGAGCATGACATGATCTCTGTCTTAACACATTTCGTTTGTTAAAAAAAGCGATATGTATAAAGATACATTTGTTGATAAGATTGAAATTGAATGTTTCAAATGTAACTAGTGTAATGATTTTTGTTTGCAAAACAATCAAAATAATGGAGTAATCATAATGTGAAAGTAATCAAAGAATGTGATGATTCTATAGTTTTTTGAAATAATGCAAATTTTGCTATGAAAAGAATACAAAAGTAATAAAGCTAATGTAGTTAGTTTAATTGTTGGTGAAATAACAAATGGATGCATGAAATGAGAATGATGTCAACATAATAAAACTAATCAAATAATTTTAATGTTTCTGAAATAACTAAAAAGATGAAATTTGTTTGAATTTTACGATTCCTGAGTGCTGTGTAATAGGCGTAAAAATTATTGTATAATATGAACATTTATTTTCAAGACAGTAAAGATATTTGATTTATTCTTTTAGGCGTGCATTGATTATCATCATATAGAAAATTGTTTTGTGTAATGAATTAGAAAAGATTGAAGCTGATCACATGCCTATTTAACAATTGATTTTATTCAGCCAAATTTTTATTTATCATCCATGTTATTGTAATTCTAGCAAATCTTTATTTTTATCGAAGTGATAAAATCTTGACCAAAAACAAAAAAGAAAACATGAACTATGAAAAAGCACATACTTATCTTTGGAACGATGTTGTAATTTGGAATTCTGATCAAAGAAGTTACTATTGTTTTAATTTTCATAGTCACAAAATTAGACTCTTTTTCATTATTCTCAAATCAAATTTGAACGGTATTACAAGTATTTTTAAAAATGCTTTCATCACTTGCATTCTTCGTGTTTAATATTATAAGAAAACAATGCTTGTCAGAATGAACAAAGATTCCTTATGGTGAGACAGAATGAAAGAGTCTTAAATCTTGACTAAACAAAAAAAAAAATATATAATATTTTCGATTTCCAACGAGAGTAGTGCACAACTATTCGACGCTCATCCATAAATATATTTTCTCGTAGTTGATACGACATGTAAAATTATTGTTTGCCATCAATCGTGAAGAATTTTGAACAAACCATTCATGTGTCAAAGATTGGAAAAATGATGATTGAGAATATACAAATATGACAATCGACAAATGTTTCAATCCATCAATTAATAATAGCATTGTATCTTGATCATTGATTCCGATTTGTAAACGTTCTAATCGTGGAAATACGATGCATATTTGTTCAGCATACGGTCTCGTTACTATAGTATCTATTTTCAATGAACGAATTGATTCAAACATTGTTTCTGTCAACAGTTGAGTCACTAACGTTGAACTGACTACTGAAAGTGACTGTAAATGAGGTAATCTCAAAAATGGCAAAATTGTATCCAAGCTAAGATTATCGTCTGTTTGGAGTATTAGCGATGTCACATTGATAAAACGATGCGTCAATGGATAGGCCATAGGCAATGTGATAATATCAACAAATTTATCAAGACATAGATCGGATGATGTACATAATGGTGTACGATAGTCCGATGAATAAATGATATTCTTCGGTGCAAAACGAGGTACGGTAAAGAGACGTGGTAATGATTGATGATCATCATAGGCAACAAACCATTGTTTTTGTTCGAGCCAAAATGATGATCGAAATGAATCAAGAATCTTTTCGTCGGATCTATCCGAAAGATAAAAATGAAAATCGAATGTTTGAAGATGTGATACTAAATATTTCCATTGATGACCATCAACCATATCTTTTGCATCTTCAATATCAACATTTGAATGTTGAAACCACATTTCCCACTGTTTACCACCGACAATATCCATTGGATCATCAATTCGAAGTTCAAAATGCATTAAACAAGGCATTTTCGATAGAAATTGACTCATTCGACTCATTGTCAATCGGCCATCTTATCGTTAAAATAGAAAGATAACAAATAAATTTTTAAAACTTTAACTTAGCATCTATATTATCTTACAGTAAATGCAAAATGTCAGCCGTCTTAGATGATTCATCACTGGTATTCTTTTAGACCAATTGGTAGATATATTAAGAGATATAGTAATATTCAACGAACGTAACTTGGCCATTTGACAAAGTAAATATTCCAAATTATGACAATAATAATGTGTGACTGTTAAGTATCTCAAATTGTTCAACGGTTCTGTTAATGGATATTGATTTGTAATTAATTTTCTTAGTCGAGGTAGGGTTGTTTCTACACGAGATCCAAAAAGACACCAATAAGCCTGTGAAACATTTGGTAAAGTTAATGATTGAAAATTATTAAATTGACATAAAAGATTTAATTGTAGAAAAATACTTTGATCCGATGAAATAATACCAAATGAACGAAGATTAATAAATTGTTGAATATCAAATTTTGAAAAGAATAATTTCGATTGATCTGGTGTATCATCATTTTCAGCAATTGTAATTGATATAACTTGTTCTGGTTGAATAAGACGACACATAAGATCAAATTGATATTTAAGCATAGATGTCAAAGTAATCGAATAACGATCATAACCAACAAGAACACGATCTATACGAGCACTTAACTGATCAAATGCATAGAAAATTTCATGAGCTGATAGATAATGAAAAATGCCATGCATTAATTCGACAGGAAAAAATTCGAATACACATGTAGACATTACTTAAGTGAAAATAAAAAAAAATGTAAAAAGCACTCAGTATGAATGCAGCAATTATACGATATTTACTCAATAATGACGTAAAATGCTTGTTGTTTTGTATTTTTTTTTCTTGCTTTTTCTTTTCTTTTTCTTTTTCTTTTTTCATATTTCGATTGTATGGCGATAGGAATAGGTGAAGTGACGATATATGCATGTGTAATGTGCTCATGTATTTGTATACCAACTTTTCATTTTTTATTGGTAAAGAAAGGCAAGTATGTTCTCTCGTCAAGTGTAATTACTTTTGATATTGACAAATTTTTAATTGTTTTTTTTTTCTCTCTGAAAATCGAAAATTTTCTATTATGTTCTATTAACATTGATGGTTAGGACTTTGACATGCTTGTCTTGGAGTTCACGAAGAATCATTCACTATCCAGACCGAGATCTCACTAAGACTGTCATCGTTATTGCGATATGACTTTTCCATCGTGCTATGGTTTTAGGTACGTATAAACTTTAAAAAAAAAAACAGAAGCCATCGAACAATAATAGGTTGCTTGTGAACTCAACTAACTGGTCATTATTCAAATGAAGTTTAAATTCAGCATTTTGTTGTTCATGTTAAAGTTTTTTCAAATCTTTTTCTAATTTATTTAATTCTTGTTCAAATTGATGAAGATTTGTTTTATAAGTTTAATAATTCAATTTCATCATTTTCAACGTTGTTAATGTTAATAAATATTGATTTTGTTTGAAAAATCATGAGACTTATTACTGTCTAATCGATTAAAAGTTATCAATTTCCATGTAAGTATCATTTGAATAGAAACTAATTCTTTTAGACTTATATTTGATGAACTTTTGCGACGATCTGTATATTCAAAATTCTTACATTGTCTTAAAAAAAATATGTTATATTCATAATTACATATTTTATTCATTTAAGGATCAGATAAAAATACAAAACCTTTTCTAGAATAGTCACACTTGGCTAACTATTAATAATTGTATCCTTGCATAGACAGTGAATGAAGTTGATCATTGCTGTAAGTTCAAATCGAGGTTGTTGCTGTTTCTCCTTCATTACAGACTCTAGTAACTCCTCACCTCCCCCATAGATCCTAACAATTGTGAGAAACTGACGAAATGAAGAGTAAATTTGACAAGTTTTTTAATGTAAAATATCGAAACTTTGAGTATAAAATCTCTAAAATCAATATGCCACTATTTGTGATAGCATATAATTGATAGAGTTTCAGCAATTCGACATATATATATGAATATATGGCAAAAAGAATTTCTCATTCACTGTACTCTCAAATATCATTGGAAATCAAAAATAATGTTAAAATATCAAAATCAGATTTATGGATTCCAGTAAGTATATAATAATCATTATTAAATTGAAAAAGTGTCCTCTATCGAAAGTTGACCTTTTTTGAAACAACAAAAGTAGGTCACCTAAAAAAAGCATGAAATTCATTCCATAAATCTCCCATATTGTTAATCAACTCGTCATACTTTATCTAATCATATATAAAGAGAAGAAAAACTCTACTTTAATTTGATATTTCTAGTACCTTACTTACATATTTCAGTAGAGATCATATGTTTTCTGCTAGCGTATTGTAGAGCATATTTATCATCGATATGATTGATATTTGTTCTATGCTATCATTATAGCTGAGGATTTCATAGGGATAGAATTTTTCTTTTTGATTGTTGGAAAGTTCACTTTGAATGCTGTGTACGGTCAATTTCCATTTTTGAACTTCATTTTCAACTGAAAAAAAAAATCAATCAGATTTATTGTTGACAATATTGCTTTTGTGAATATGTCAAGTAAGAAGAAACCCTTAAAATTTGTATGTATATTAAGTGAAGAATCAAATGAAAAAAAATAAGAAATAATCAATTTATTTCATTCTGTTATTAAGTAAGGAACAACTGATGAAATTCTCGCGCATCTCACCTACTAATCAAACTCCAATCAACCAATTGAATGAAAGTAATCGTCAATCTGTCAACAATGTCAATTATCAATCTCCATCAATCCTCAATTTATCTCGTGTATCATCAACTCCATATCAACCACGTGTCACTCGAATTCGTCGAACGAGTCGTGAAAGGAGTTTGAAACATGAAACTGCAAAAGTCAAGAAATTTCAGCGTGTGTTTTCGGGTTCCTATCATCGTCGTGTTAGACGCATCAGTCATGCAGGCGTTCCATCTGTCGATAATTCCATGCGTATTGATACTGAAACCGTCAAAGTTAGTCTATCCACATATACGAAAATCAATTCAAGGAAATTTGTTGAGTTTTAATTTTTGCATTTTAGTCACATCACAGATGGACAAATCGAAGAAAAAATATCTCACTACCGATCATCGTTGGTCATTCGAATGCATTTGATGGACTGTCTGAAGTGAATAAGAAAAAAAGAAGGTAGATGAATTATTGCTAGCTATAGTTTTACATGAACATTGAAAAACATCATGATTTATGTTAACAACTTCAATATATATTGTTTATAACATTTTTACTGTTATTATTCAAATTTACAGTTTCGTTCTTGTTTTATGTGAAAGATCTGATAGATGTTCGGATAGAGGAAGTGCTTCGCCACTTTATATAAGAGCAATAGTCTGTAAATGAGAAATTATGCGAAATATGTTCCTGTTCTATTTAACCAGTTTAACTTGAAGCTGCTTTCGAAAAAAATTTTCAAAAATCTTTAAAAAAAAATTCTTTTTTTGCTATTCGTAATCGATTTGAATCTTTCTATTTAGGAAGTATAGGATTTTATCACCATGGTTTTGCTTTTGTTGTCTGCTCTTTGCTGCTCTTGCTTTATCGACAATCATCGGCATTCTTCTTGTTGCATTATGTGCGTATAATTTTTTGTTTTTCATTCTCTATTTATTACTAATTGAATTTTTTTGAATCAATCAATTGGTAAATAGTACCTAAATCTTCTGTATCAACATCAACAACAGCTACAAGTAAGTGTTTGTTTTTTTTTTTCGAGACAATAAACAAAAAGAGTTTTTGCTTTCGTTTCCAAATTATTTCGAATTTATTTATCAAAAAATAAATAATCAATATGTGTATGGCGAAAAAATGAAATCTTAGTTCTAGTTAATGATAACATTCATATTGGTTTCATTCTAGAAAAAAAAAATATCACATATAAACATATATATATATATCGAACTGAGAAAGATTTAATAAAGTATACCAATTCATCCGATGAAAGAAAAAATTTGCATCGTTGTAAAAAGGTCTCCGAAATATGTAATCAAATTCAGAAGTTTATTTTTAATTTCTTAAACGAGTTTTATCGTGAATTTTCGCTTTTTAGAAGACATATGTCTCATAGAATGAAATATCGATGAAATATGAGTCTCATAAAATATATATTTTCTTTCTGAGATTTATATCCATTGATTTTTTTTTATCGATTTGTAATCGACCATTCTTTAGAAGAAAACGATCACATTTTCTTTAAAGCCTAAGAAAATTATGCATGATTGTATAATGAGATTTATAATTGAATTTTCTTTCGCTGGCAAAATGAATGAATTGATTATGTGTGTGTTGTTTTGAAGTAAATATCTAATCCTTAAAAAGAATCCGCAAAATATTTTCAATTGGTTCTTTTTCTTTTCTTGTATCGATTTCTTTATACAAATCGACAATGTATTATTAACATTATTTATTTGCCCTGTTCGATTTGTTTATTTTCTGCTTTTCAAATATTGCCATGATTGTGTGATTGATGAAAAGAATTACCTTAAATAATCTTAACGAAACATATATTTTTAGCAATACTCGAGTAGTGCAACAACTACCAAGTACCTTTGTCACTCAGGACACAAATGTCCTTGAATAAATAAATAAAAAAATTTCTTTCTCAATTCCCAATGAACCGAATGCTTTATTTTCTTTTTCTGTATTGGCACTTTTGACGAATCGTACTAGAAGGTGTGGGTGGTTCTGATTAGATGCGCTTTAAGCATTTTCGAAAAACTCAATGAAGTACTAGTATATGAGTTCTGGTAGTCTTCATATACGTCCAGATATAACAATTTCTAACGCGGGATCTCCAATTATGTCCTGTATATTTTCTTTCTCAAAGTACCAGAACGATTTGAAGCATTTTGAGGATTTTTAAACAACAGAAAAGCTAATAACTTAATTCTGTTAAGATTTTTCAGGTCAATGCGCTGAAGACAAGCCATATTTTCCTCTGAAAATTAGTAATTTAGGTTTCGTATCGGCGAGAAATTAATTTATGACAGCTACTCGTCTAATCTCTCGGCCGTACCGTTAATTAAAAGAAGCTTATTTCTTATGAAAGGATATTCTATCACAAAGGGGTCATGTATTTTGCAGATTGTTTTCGTACAATATCTCCATTATTTCATGAATCTGGACACTTGTCTATAAATTGCATTGAAAACATCTTCCAGAAAACAAAAAAAATATAACTATATAATCGACAGAATGAATGCGCTATGTGCACTGTCGCGTGTGTTCATGTAATATCTCTTATATTTCCAATATTTCTTATATCTTCGATATAACCTATATCTCTATAATTCCTCTTCTGATGCTTAATTCAGTTTCTGTGGATAGTCTTAGAACGCATCATATGGTGAATGTGAAGAAGAATCACTCATAAGCACATCCTCAACCACACACACCATCATCCACCTAATATTTACACTCATATCTCAATAAGCTCATATTCTTCTATATCCATCCTATTCTAATTCTGCTAGATCAAAAATATGGCCGCCTTAACAAGTGACACTTACAATAAGATCCTTTCGCTGCATGAAAACTCAAAATCCGCAATAATTAGATTAGTTAGTATCTACACGGTTTCCGAATGATCTAAGTAGTGATATTACTTACGTACCATCTTCCTTTGCTAGGGCGATGTATTCAAAAATCTCTATTTAAACTTACACTCGCTATTAGTTCTTTTTCGAAAATATACATGAGTTCCACAAAAATTATTATCCTTTTTCTTTTTCGAAATGAATAGTGGTAAAAGTATTGACTATCTATTTAGTTAACATAAGTTTGGGCATGTCACAACTCTACAAGAAAAAACGTTAATCTGCAATGCATATACCGGTTTGTTCTGCGGTAGATCATTAAGCAAAAACTGGTTGTGTCAATGCTTGCCGTCTCTACCTGGAACATTGACTGCAAACAATTGTTTGCTACGTAATCTGACTCGATTTACTAGTATCATTCATTTGACAAAAAAATCATGTAGTCAGACTCGAGAAAAAGAGATCCAACTGAAGATAAGTGAAAATCAACCAGAACCAATCTACATATATGGATCAATTAGTTTTTACAATTTCAACTTTGATGCTTCTCAGCATTTGAATATGTCCAATAGTTTATTACCGCTGAATTTTGTGCAACTTTCTGACCATGTACTCATTTTATTACGTGATTTCTTCGTATTAGAGTGTCCTGAATCTTCTAATATGTCTTGACAGACGTTGTTTTTGATGGAGTGATCTTTTAATAGGAGACAATCTTGAGGGTGTGGGTGTGGGTGTGGGTGGGTGTGGGTGTGAGTGTGGGTGTGGGGTGTGGGGTGTGGGTGTGGGTGTGGGTGTGCAAGCATATAATACCTACACCCACACCCACACCCAAAGGAACCTGTAGCCAAATTGATTTTTAATTGCTCAACTTCGCTCGATCCTCAAAATAATTTAGCTGTGAAATGGCCCATCATTGTACTGATCGATCGTATCTCTCTTCTTGCTCGATGTATGACCATTTAATTTATATTTAAAGCAGTGTCCATCTAGTAGAAGGTAGCCGTTAATGACTGTTTGAACCTTGAACGAAAAAAAGAAATAATCAAACCTATTATAAAATTGCTTTCCGTCTATTTCGACTTCTGTTTTCATTTTGCAAAATGACTAACAATTCTGTACATCGCAATTATTTCATAAAATTTAAGGACAGCAAATTTGGTACTAACAATTCATTTTCTATCGACCATGCAGATTTTGAATGTAATCAACATGATCTATCTCTTTCTCGATCGATCTGCTATCGATTCTTGTCATCATCATATTAGACGCTGAGCAACAAACGGATTTTTAGAAAAATCTTTGTGATATTTACCATGCCATCATACTATCGAAATTGTACACGACACGCACTTATTTTTTCATGAGGCATCAATCATGAATATATTTTAAATCTATTTTTTGGACAATACTCTTATGAGTTTTAAATTAGTTTTGATACAAATAAATGATACCGATTTCGACTTTTTGTTTAAAATTTATATTTTCTTCCGAAAATATTTGTTTTGTATAATGATTTGAAGAAGTTAAATTAATGATTTCATTTGATCTTTGTGTTGTAGATATTATTTCGAAATTCCTATTCGGAATATATCAAGTAATTCATGTTGAAAGTGATAAATTTTTCTGATACTTTGTCCAATTCAATAAAAATGATATTTTCAAAGATCATCTTCAAAATCTAAATCTATTCATATTAATTGAAGATGTTCTCTCGGTAGGAAATCAATCAGTTTGAATTACCCAGGCAGACAACAAAACGGCAAAAACGGCGTTTAAACGTCTCAACATCTCAACTGTTTAAACAGTGTCATTAGTCGCCAAAAACGCGTTAAAACGGTTTATGAAAAATTATCTTTTAACACGTTTTACATGTTTAAACGCTTGGAGTCATTGAAATTGTAACTGTTTTAACGCGTTTTTGGCGACTAATGACATTGTTTAAACAGTTGAAATAATTTCCGTTGTCACGCCTCTTAATGATCAACAAATGTTTCATCTAAACAATGAAACATCAACAATTTATAATTAAAGCCTCTTCTCATTGATAAACTGATCGATTATATTCAAATTATCATTAGATTAATGTTGAATTGACATATGTTTATCGTTTATACTTTGAAAACAGTACAGAGAAGTTCTCTTTCATCAGTGCGTTTCTTTTTGTGTTAAGAGTAAGTTTACATTTTACTATTTACTTGTTGGTATTTTTTTCTTTTTGTTTTTT
>CAJNOL010001844.1:0-52852 GCA_905250125.1 Rotaria sordida | reverse complement strand
CAATGAAGAATATGTTTATTATGATCACAAAAAATCAATAATTAATGATTTTTTTAAACATATTTTATGTTTAGAAAAAAAAAATAGATCAAATTTATGCAGTTTTAATACAATCCTCCATATGGATAACCAAATCCCCTACCATAAAAACCATAACCACCATAAGGGCCATAACCTCCATAACCGCCATATAGTTGAGGAATTGTTGGATTTGGATTTCCACCCATCATATTATCAAGATATGTACCCAGTCTACCTATATTAAAAGAAGTTGTTAAGGAATATTCGTTTTTTTCAATTGATATTTTTCGTGTATTTATCATTATTCATTCGAATAAAAAATAAATTATTACTGAGATTTATAATAAGAATTCAAAGTTTATTATAGAAAACAATACGATCTTTATCAAAACAATATTTTGAAAATTATAAACGAACCAATCAAAACTATTTATATATATGTAGTGACTACCAAAATCATTTAGCAAAGTTCATTTTAAATTATTTTCACTATCGAAATTGCAAAAAAAAGAAAATCCAAATAGTGATTCGAGAATAGGAAAAAAAACATATACTATAAGAATATAAAACGATTACCAGATTCTAAAAGATAGGATTTCCAGAAAATCGAACCATCAGTTTTTCAGTATCTAGCAGAGACAAATTTAAATGTGTTCAGAGTAAACGAAATCATAGAGCAAATAATTCTCTTCAACATAAGACGTTTTCAAGCTCTGTGCGACTCTTTTTCTTTTATAAGATTACTGTATGTCAACAAAATAAAAGTTGTCGAAAACTCGGAGACGTTTCATTCTTTTTAGAGAATTGCTTACTCTACCATTCCGTGAAATCTGCACAAAATTATTATTTTTCTCTATTCGAATCATTCTTTAAATCCCTTTTTGTGACTAAGACAGCGGAAAAAAACATTAAAAATAAGCCTTGTTGAATAGTTTTAGTAGCTACGGATAGAATTAAATATAAGTATATAATAAAAGTAAGAAATAAATTATATCCTAATAATATTGAGAGTAACATTTTACGATCCTTACTGTTTAATCCGCCGGGAATATTTCGTTCTATCCACATATCAGATGCCAGTTCTGCCATTATAAAAGGATTGCCACCATACATATTTAATGAATTACTAAATGCGTAGAAGTATCAAAGAGTATTGCTTTGTTTTGATCAATGAATAGAGACTGATTTCATTGCATTTATATACAATATGTTATTGTTGTAACATGACAAATATTAGTAATAAAAAATACCTGAAGCGTAACCAAAAATGACGTATTGATCCGATGACGACGTTTAAACAAAAGATATTTCTCGAAGTTTCTTTTTCCTTTATATCTGTTGATTTGATATACATATTTACAAATACATGCAACAATTCTATTTTGAAAGTAAAATTGGACTTTATTCCTTACTTTTAAAGATAATATGAATAATCATGACTAATTTTTTTTACCTTGTCAAGTAAGCAATGTTTTTCTCTCATCTGATCGTTAATCTTATTTAACACAATCGTATATTTTCATCAATTCATCGAATAAAATAAAAGCAAGTGTTGAATATTTTGAACACATTATTGAGTTAAAAAGATAATCACAAACTAAGAAAAAACTGTTTAAACAATAGCAAATCAAAATATTAACTAATAAAAAAAAAAAATCTTTAGTGAATATTATTTATTCTATATGATCATTTAAAATAGAAGAATAAATGAACATTTTCATTTTTAATTTTAAATATTTTCCAATAAAACAAATATTAATTCAAAAATATGGACAGAGAAAAATAAACAATGCCCTCATGCTAATGGGGAAAGAACGTTAAATAAGATTTCATCATTTTATTTATAATTTAAGTACAAAGGTTTGAATAACCATTCCATTAATGAAGTCAATGACTGCAAAATGAATACATCGTGATAACCGAAGGTTCTTTTTTTACTATACCTAAATATTTGTTCAATATAAGTTTTCGATTATTGAAGAAGAGTGGAAAGAAACTAAACGATCAATTTGTTTATTTTATCCCGAGTTATGAACAACATAAATTATGTTAAAAACTTTCTTATCTTTGATTGATTATTAAAAAATAAGAAATTCTAGAAGTGAATAATGTTTTACAATTCATTCAAGTAAAAACAATTTTGCGTTTAAAATCTTGCTACACATCACATACAAAGCTGTTTGAGAGTTGTGCGTATGTTTAGAAAAAAATTTGGTTAAATGTTTTAACTCAAATGCCTGCTTTTCAATTAAATGATTCTTTCAATATAGAAAATCTTTTGTAACAAATCGTTTTGATTTTAATGACATTTAAATCTTTTGCATGTAATTCTTGTTTAGGAACAACAATACTATATGCAGTAAGACTAAAATCTGCTCCAACAAAAGTTAAATTACAATAGACTTTGTTTGTTATATATTCTAAAAGATCAGTATTGCAAAAAAGAAACTGAAAATGTTCCCATAATAAGTACCTCTGTAAAGTGAGTTCTTTTAGCTGGTTCTGATGATACCCGAATTAGACAGCTTTTACTGTATATAAGAACAATGGAACTTTCCAAAATTCATTTTTTTTTATGATTAACTATTAAGTGGTAAATTTCTAGAATTTTAACAACATTTATCTATCGATCATATGAATGTTGCACAAGTTTTGACGCTTTCTGAAAGTTTAGAGTAGCATGTCAATGGACAAAGACGAGCTTCTGTTCATCATTACAAGTAAATTTTCGATACCTTTGATCGTACTTGAATTGAATGTAATAAAAAGTGCAACACTTATATGACAGATAAATAAATACTATTAAAATTC
Organism: Rotaria sordida; assembly: GCA_905250125.1. Lineage (NCBI taxonomy): Eukaryota > Metazoa > Rotifera > Eurotatoria > Philodinida > Philodinidae > Rotaria > Rotaria sordida. The sequence continues at coordinate 50,020 of CAJNOL010001844.1, read as the reverse complement.
TACAAACTTACTATTTCAAAAACAAAAATGAATTTGAAAAGTTCCGTTGTTCGTATATATCTGAATTGTCAACATTTTAAAATTTGAATAACTCGGTCCAGGCTCGCTATCAGCAGTTCAATTTTTTAAATTTGATAATTTTGCTTTCGAAGTGATAATTTGACCCGAACATAGTTAATCTTATTAATTGGTATGACAAATAGTTCCATTGTCAGTTACTTATTTATTCTAACTAATTTATTTCGAGTAAGAAGCGCGAAAAATGAAAATAATTCGTTGAATAGCTATTTAATATCAAACACTATTTTATATAAGTAAGGAAAGAAAATGATTGGATATATGTGGATGAATAAGAAGATAGAATATTATAGAATTATTCTTTTATTTGAATTAAGAACTGTCGAAATTAAAAATTGACTGTTCAAATTGAGTCGGAAGAAGATAAGCTTAGAGATGATGTTTGGAAAATGATACCTTAGCCGAAATTGAATAAAACGAAACGAGAATTTTAAAAGAACAAAAAAATAAATGTTGTACGCAACATATTTACTATTACTTTATCTTTCAATAATAATAATTAATTTTGAAGTGATTACCGGCTGTCTTGTAGAAAATGTATACTGCTGTTGATCAATGTACAAAAAAACAATGAATCCGATGACAGACATTTAAGTATAAAATTTATCAGGAAGATATTAGAACATAAGATAGCGAAAAAATCTAAGAGGTATTCAACACTAGAAAGAAAAAGTCAGCTATTACGAAAAAATTTTAATGCATACTATTAAAAAAAATCGACAATATAGTACACTTAATAAAAAGGACATAAATATTAAAAAAATGAATAGAAATCATTACGCAAGCGAATCAATTATTTAAATTGTTTAAAATTTGTATATATTTTTTTTCTGTTGAATAATTATCAAATCTTTAACATAGATACGATCATTTTTGAATAACGTTAGGTTTAAATAGCTTATAACATGATGAAGATCAATAAACCAAATGAGTGCGGTGTGTAGGTAAGAATGTGGGTGTGAGAATACGAGCATTACCTACAAACACATCTCAATAGAAGCAACTATATAGTATAGTTGCCTTTATTAGCTGCATTTGGTATCATTTTCTTTCTTTTTGTGAATAATTCAACTACCTATTGTACGTTTTTATTAATTCAAATTTCAACTTATAAACAGACATTCACCTAAACTATATTTAGAGCGTTTTTTGCTAAAATAAAAAGAAATGCTCTTATCCAGTGAACCGCATAACACAACATTTTTCCGTCAGTAGAAAATTGAAGTAGAAGAATGATACTACAAAATACTAAAAGAAGGATTTCGACAATGTTGCTAGACTATGTGCTATAGTCTATCAAAAAACTCGAAGCCAATGAGTTTCGATCTGAATTGTTTTTCGATTTTCTATCAATCTCTTATTAAACTGAATGCTTTATTGGATCATTCTCCATTTGTTTGCGACAGACAGACATCCTTCTATATTTGTGATGCGACAGTTTATTGATATATTTAAGTATTTCACATGGTTAAGAAATTGGTTCATTGTTTCTTGAATAGATAATTCAAATGATTCAGTAATTTTTCGAACAATATTAAAAAAGTAAAACAATACATATAAGAAGCACAACAGCATCGATAGTTTTTTTTTATATATTTTTTAAAAGCTCGACTGAAAATATTATTTCAAATATAGTTCAAGAAAAAGTTTATTAATTTATCATTGTTATATATAGAACAACTATAATTGAAGAAGAACTGTTAACAGTAATGATGAGACTAGTACTAATAATTTATGTTGTAGTAGTAACAGCTGTTGTACTACTGGCGGTAGTAGTTGTTGGTGTTGATACAGGATTAACGACAGTTGTACCTAAGACCTGACCAAGTGAATTAAAAACTATATTGACAAGTCTATTATCTATTTGAGATGAACCGACTGGTGGTGGATAAGTATATTGTTTAATAATATTTCCATTTTCTAACGTTTGTGTAACACCAGTAAATGTCATATTTTGTAGATAATCACCAACATCAACTGATGAACGAATTTCTCCTGCAGCACCCAATACTAAATTAATAATCTTACCAGCTAAAAAAAAATTAAAATTTCAATATTTTATAATATATAAATTATCTATATAGGATGTCTTACTATTATCAATAATTTGATGAATAAGTTGTCCATTTTGTGTAAGTGTAAAAAGTAAATTATCAATTGTTCGAAAAACACCATTAATAATTGTTGTAAGTAATGGATTAAGATCAAGTGAAGCCATTGTTCGTGTAACAATTTTAGCAACATTATCAAGATATACAGCTAATTGAACTTGAGCTTTAACACCTATATAGAAAATAAATTCAAATTCCCGAAAATTATTTTTATTTATTAATTTTACCTAAGATTGTTAAATTAACTTTATCAATAGATACATCAACACCAGCATTGAGAGAAACTAAATTAGCAACATTAGCTGCAAGACTTACATGTGCTTTAAGATCTTCTACAACTAATGAAATTTCATCAACGCTTAATTTAGGTACATTAAGCCAAACATCAGGTGGATTACTAATATTAAAAGGTAAAGCAGTACAAACTGAATTTGGATTCTTTGGACATGTTGAATTATTTGTCTGTGTTAATGCCCAATTAGGAATAAAAATAATAATTAATAAATTAAATAGAGAATAAGCTGCATAGTATTTAATTGAAGCCATATATTTTTCTAATATGAATATAAACAATAGACGTATATCTGAAGCGATGCAAAAAGTTTAAATATAACGTATTTGTGATTTGAGTACCTAATAGAGTTCTCTATTTGATACATTCTATATCAAGATTTCATTGATGAACTATGATGATAAGACTTCTAAAAAAAATGGATACGATCATTTTCCGATCTCAGACGATTTTGATGAAGCTATTTTTTTAACAATGCCATCACAAAGGGCATAAAATTCTGAATAAAATGAACGATCGTCACATTGTCTACGACTTTCTCTTAAAAGCATAATAGAAATCGAAAAAAAAGGGCTTTTTCGATTGATTTTTAGGAAACTTTTTATAAATTTCGTTTCTTTTTACGGTTATTTTTGTGATGCTTTTAAGAGAAAATCGTAGAAAATGTAACGATCGTTCATTTTTTCACAATGTTGTGCTCTTTCCAATAGCATCGCTAATAAATAGTTCTAACAAAGTCTTCTGAGACCTAACAACTACCGTATCCGATTGTTTAGAAATCTTATCATCATAGTTGATCTATGAAATCTTGGTATGGGATGCATCAAATATAAAAAATTCATTGATTATAAAATCACTATCTGGATTTGAACTAGATGCTTAACACTATAGAAAAAAAAAATCAAAAATATGTTCTTATTAAACTGCTTATCACTACTTTATATAAAATCGTTTTTTGTCCTCAATGATGCTTTTACCTCAATTGATGACTGACAGAAAGGAGAAAAGAGTAGATATGTTTATTTTTATTTTTATTGATACGTTTAATCGTCATGCATGCGTGATTATGGGTTATTTTTAGTTGTTTTATCCTGTTGATGAATAAAAGAATCATAGAGTAAAAAAAAACCTCAAAAATAAAAAAAGTAGTTTTTGTGTTTATTTAAAGGAGATTATCGATCGTATTTTGAACACCTTTGATTGTTCTTGCTAGAAGAGGATTAAGATCGATTGATTCAAGTGTTTTATTGATAATATCGACAATTTTATCAAATCCTACAGCTAATTGAACTTGAGCATTAACACCTATATTATATAGCAAATAAATTTATAAAAAGAGAAAAGAAAAAAAATTTAACTTTTTTTTTGTTTCTTACCACGAATCTTTAATTGAACAGTTGAAATACCTACTGAAACACCAGCATTAATATTAACGAGTGATGCGACTTGAACATCAAGATTTAAACGAGCTTGAAGATTATCTACACGTAATTCAATTGTTGATACTGTTATTTTTGCATCAAGCCATACATCAGGTGGATTACTAACATTAAATGGAAGTTCTTGTGTACAAATAGATGCACTTCCTGTACAATTATCTGTTGATATTTCTTGATAATTTGTATAACCAATTGTAGAAGTCTTTTCAACTAAATAAAATTCATAATAGAAATTTTTCTTTAAAAATAAAATGGAAACTAACCTGTTTTACCAGTTATAGATACTACTAACAATAAGATACTTAACAATAACATATTAGAAATAGTTTGATTGGATTTCTTTGGTGTTTGTCTCTATTATACAAAACTTAAATTAGTAATCTGATCAAGCGTAACACACATTTGTACGTCTTTCTCTTTCATTTTACCTTTTTTATTTTTATAACAAATACAAACAAGTGATACGTGTAATAATCATGTCTACGTTATTATTCAATAAATAAAATGTACATCGTATAAATCAAGAGCTTTTTATATCTTACGACTAACAAATTATATTCTATAAGCTATCGAATTGAAAAATAAGCATCAATCATCAATTGAAATGATTCAATTTGAAAAAAAAAATCTAATATACAAATCATTATTCAAACAAATTGTCTAGAAGTTTTTGAAAAACACGAACACGAAGGAATATTGAAGTATACAATGAGATTTTCGCTTTCCAGCTGCCTTATGGATCATGATAGACACTTTAACAATAATCTATTATAAATCGTGAATGGCGTAGTAGCGACAATTAATTTTTTTTTAAATATATTTTTACAAATGAGTATAAGAAAAAGTCATCAAATTAAAGGTAAACTGAAAATATCTATCGAAGGAAGATCCTCAAATGTGAATCTGCATTGTCAATCGGCTTCATGCCAGTTTGTAGAGTCCAATGAACTGATCACGATAGCATAAAGTGTTCTTCATCATAGTCTGTCTTTCAGAAGTTAGGTCGATCTCAACTATAGAAAAATAATTATAAGCTGTTATTTCGGAAATTTTAATTCTTATATTAGTTTAATTTTCTACGTTCAAAATATTAACACTGGATATATGTCTTAATTTACTGTATACATTCACACAATCAACATAAATGGAAGTCCTAACTACGTTTTCTATATTGCATATTTCAAAACTATTAATATTGTGGATATAAGGAATTGAACTATTTTCTCAAAATTCATCTATTTAGGACATACATTAAAATTACATGTTGATCATGTGTCAAATACCTACCTTATCTATTGTACTTTTTGACCTAAACATGCAGGAAAGCAACTAAATAGAATATAGACTATTAAAAGCGAGATATTTGACGAGGTTTTAGTTATTATGTCCTTAAAATAGTATTTCGAAAGAAATCTTGATCAGTTTTGAGAAAATAGTTCAATTCTGTACGTCCATAGTATTAATGATTTTGAAATATGAAAAGTATAAACGTGGTTAGGACTTCTATTTATGTTGATTGTGTGAATATGTACAGTCATTTAAGCAACATCCAGTGTTAACATTCTGAATGCAGAGAATTAAACTAATATAAAAATTAAAATTTCTGAAATAATAGCTTATAGTCATTTTTCTACAGTTGCGATGGACCTAACTCCTGAAAGAAAAACCATGGAACTTGGAGACCTCCTCTTGTAAGATTATATTGATTTAATTTTGCGTGATGAATCAAGCAGACTATCAAGTATATCGACTATTGACTTTCGTCAATTTGATAAAATCTATCTTTCTATTAGTAATAGTAATTCTTTCGTGTTTCACATTTTAATCGTACAGAGATTGTACTAGCAACTTTTCTTATTTATGTTGTAAACTTTTAATAATATATTCAATTATCTATTATTATTAACGTATGAATAAGTATTGTAAGTAGATCATAAATGTAATACTTTTATTAAGCTATAATAATAATTATTATTTGTTAATTGTTTTCTAATACTATTTCAAAATTTATTCAATTGACGACTGTCAGTTTATTTGATCAACTCTCTTGAACTTTGTTTTGATTGATATAATTTATAAAATAATTCGCTTGAAACTATGACGCATTTAACTACAGCATTTAGTCTCAATTAGTGGGATTTTTTTTTCTAGTAGACTTGGTTCCAGTCAGTAAGATCGGAATTGAGACTAATACTAATCTCACATGTTTCTAATCTGGATGCTAAAATTGAGTAATAAGCAATATTTCTTGATTTAATTAGGTTCTGAATAAAATATTAAAAAGAATTTTTATATAAAATCATGAGTTGAGAGTGTGTGAATAAGATTCATACCCACTCACAATCTTTACATTGTTACAATTACCGATTTTAAGTTATTTTATTGAGTTGGAATTCAGAAAAAACATAGTTCATTTGGGAAAAAAAATCAATGAACTTATTCTCGCTCTTATATCAATTTGAACTCTTTGATTTTGGAAGATCCAATCTGGTTTCTCGGATACCAATATAATATATTATTTGCAGAATACCAAACAGAAGCGCTATTGCCATGACTCGACGGAGTGATTCCTACATAAAAACATTCGAAGGTTTGTTTTGATATATTTTTCTAAATTATAATAAAAAGAAGAATTCAATTAGACATTCTGTCATACGCACATCCTGCACAATCGATCATACCCAGATAAAGATTTTTGTTATCTTTTGATTGAATGCGAGTTTTGATCACTGAAACGAAACAATGAACAGAAGTAAGTTTAAAAGTGAAGAATTAATCACTTAGAGTTGGGTATCATCAAATCGGGTTACCAAATATCCGGCAATACTACTAGCGACAACATCAGAAATAAACGTACGGCACAATGGTATTTTATTATCTTCTGAAAAACGGACTTGGTTGTTCAAATAAGAAAACAACGGAAAATAAATCATAGATAGAGATGTAAGTCGATAGGTTAATCGACAGCGGCGGTTGTAAAAACTTAAGTTTTTTTATGCTCACGGCGGCTGGAAATTTCGAAACTGAATAATGATTTCGATGATAAGAAACACCCGTTTGTTTCAATATCTGATTAATAATAATTTCAAAAAAGCTAAATGAAATAACTGTGTATCGCACGTTAGTTTAATGAAGACATTACATGTAGGCAATATGAAGATGAGTAATGAATTACTGAACAACTTTACCCAAAATTAAGAGATCCAGTGATCCTAAAGATGAACATACCTAATTGATATATATCAAAATGCCAAAAAAAGTTGCCCACTTTAGTTTTTAACAATAGAGTCTAGAAGACTATCTCTATAAAACATTAATTTTTATACATGCTCGAGCTATTGTTTTAATTCTACAGCTTTTGTTATATAGCGGCTTAGAGAAAACAGGAAGATAATATAATAATTTGTTAGTTTGATTTGCTGAGTTTCTATCACTTGATAGATTGATAAAAAAGGATTTATTATATTGCATGTATCAGTTTATACGCTAATTCTTTTTTGATTGAGGATGAAGTATCATCTTTTTTTGTTCAAATTTTCACTTATCCAAGCAAATTTTGCAATAAATTCATTGAATATCTAACATTTCATTCGCTCTTTTCTGTAAGTGACCCAAGTCACAACGAATAAATTATCATTTTAGTATATAGATTTAGATGCAAATCCAACTTAAGCCACCAACATTAATAAAAGTGTTTTGCACTTCTACTATTATTCCGAATACAAAGTATTAATTTCTCGTACATATAAATAACTGAAAAGATTAAGGAAGAAATTTCACCATTCAAACATAGATGAAAATAGATTTTAAAAAATTTCGATTTTCGCATGTAGATTTCGGGGGCGATCGCTAAAGCTTTCAAGAATTTTCTTTATTAAGAGCAGCACAGTGGTTGCACCTGTTGTTGTCCAGCGTTGGCGGCCACTCAGCTACACGATTTACATTTCTAACTGTGAGTAATTAAATCAAACGCGAGCAAATTTAGATGTGTGGGAAGTGGCGAAGGATCAAGATTTCGTATACAGTGCTATAAATCTTTCTGTGTAGTAGCGTCATCCACACAAAACGACCATTACTGCACGATCTATCGTTGTTGATTAACTCTATTGATATCCGTTTTCTAATTACTCAAACTAGAAAATAAAGAGATGTATGAATTTCAGTAAAGAAGGAATATTTCTTGGACCACAATAGCTATGAAAATTTTCGTAGATCGGTAGGAGATGGTCCAGCCTATCTATCCATTGTACAAGAAGTAAAGAACTATTGGAGTATCATAAGCTTATAGTCAAACCTTTGGCAGATTTAAAAGATGCAGCAACGTTAAAGTAAGATTGGCTCTTGGTTCTTTTAAAGACCTGTGTTTCCTAAAGTTTTCTATCCTGAAACGAACAATAGCACATAATACTTGTATAGTCTTCAGAAAAAGAGGAGAAAAATACAGATTATAAGAACCTGGTGTCGATCGTCCAATTGAAATTAAAATGGTAATTAAAAGAGATCAAAATCTTTCCTTGGTGTATCATTTCTTGTCTAGAAAGACATAAGTAGATTTCAATAACTAATTTATTGAAGAGAAATAATTAAAGATGGATAAGACAATCATGCTTAAGACAATAAAAGTTGAGATAGCCGTACAATAATGTGACATACGACAGAAAAATGAAATATATTGTTTACCTTCTGAAGATATATCTAATAATTCAATAATCTCTTTGACAACATTGACTTTGAAATTATTCCGTAAATGTTTTTGAAATGAAACTGGGACGTAACTAATTATTACTGTTCTTATATAATTTTATATTTGAAGGAGACTTGATTATTTTTCTGATGGTATAGAACAACTATATTTGATCAATAAGAATTAGAATAAATAACGAAAGAATAAAAGATATCGGATGAGATAGATTCATCGATACAATGCTTATTAAGTCTAGAAAGAGAAACAATATAAAACCATATACGTGTAGAAAAAAGAGACTTGGATTGCTGAATTGAAACGATTATGTATCAAGTTAAATAGGTTATACTATTTCCTGCTTTCTATCATTTCCTTCAGAGAGAGAGAGAGAGAGGTCCAACTCATTCTAAAAAAATAATTAATAGTTTCATTCGATGTAGATCAATCTAGCACTAAAATATTTAGATGCTTTCGATTTATTTTCATTGTGTTTAATTTTTCTATAGATTATTCTATATTAATTTTATTACATCATATAAAGTTTAATGTTCTTTAAAGAATATATTTACAATATCAATTGAATATCAACATTATTACATATGCAGAATAATTCTATTTGTATTCAAAGATCAAAAATGAAAATGTCATTAATTTGTTAATCTACTCTTTTTTAGTTTTAATTATAAATCTAAACTTTTCATTTTATTTCTTTCCTAATAAAAATCAATATATACAAATCTTATTTTTCCATTAAAATTTTTTTCAAATATTGTTCATTTTTATTAACAAAATTAAAAAAAGTTGGATCCATAATACATGTTGAAAGATATTGACGTATAAAATCTGTTCGAATATTCATTGTTGTTGATTGTTCTAATGCTAATATATCTTTTGTTTCATTAAAAAATAATGAATGAAACATTGTTGGTTGTATTGTTTCAATACAAATATTAAAATCATTTGGTGAATAGATATTTATTGAAAAATAATCACGTAATAATTTTAAACATTGATTAAGATCTTTGTCATTGATAAATTTAATACGAAATGAACGTGTTAAATTTGTTGTAGAAGATGTTGGTGGCCATGTATAATTGAAAAGAATACTTTTACGATGAACATGAAGATGTGTACAGTTAAACATTAACCAAATGTCTATGATAAAGAAAAACAAAAAAAAATTAACATTCAGAATATATTTTAATTGAATGGTCTGAAATATTCTGAGCTTTGTATGAGCTTCGAAAATTGTTTTACAATTGCATAATTGAAATATGAACTTATTAATAAATCATCGAAAAGTGGACATCGAGTTAGATGATAGGATATATCCAATTGTCAGACGCCATTCAACTACATGTTACGGCTATTAGTAAGGCTCTGTGAAATTAAGAAAAAGATTAAAAGGATTCAGATCCATGATCTACTCATGAAGAATTACCACCGTTTGAATGTAATTACTATTGAGAAAAAATAATTTTCGAAAAAATCCAAAACAAAGAGTTTCAGGTTGAAACTTTATCTACAGAAATGTTTGATAATTTTGAAAGTTTCAACGATAACGAACTCAATTTCCAAATAGAGTCGATTAATGAGTTGTCTTATAGTAAACCTCTATTGTTTTTGAAAATCAAATATCTCAAGAAACACATGTTCGTTATCGTTGAAAATTTCAAAATTATTAAATATGCTTGTAGATAAAATTTTCACATGAAACTCTTTGTCTTGGATTTTTCGAAATTAATTTGTTCCCAATAAACATTTCATTAAAACAGTTCTAACTTTTCATCAATAGATCATGAACTCGAATTCTTTTAGATTTTACTTGATCTCATTAAGATCTATGCGTAGTCATACTATTTAGTCGAATGGTATCTGGCAGTTGGATATGTTCAATCGTGATTTCTATATAGGGGAATTGGAAAATTTATAGCTTAGATAACAGGCTATACATATAAAAAAATGACTTTTGAGAAAGAAAAAAGTCTTGGTTATGAAATTACGTTTTAAAAAATGATTATATTTTTCTCAGTATTTATTTCTTTAGAAAATTAACTTTGCGAAAAAAAAATTCAAGGAAAAGTATTTTCCATTATGCTTCTGATAATGTGAGAATTTTATGATTAAAACATGGAGTGTATACTGGATACTATCACCAAAATGATGCCGGCAATCCAAGTAATGATGACAATTCGAAACCATCATAAACCAATTAAAGAATTGGATATCGAAGTTATAAAATCCCTTTGTCTACCAAATATATGATTAAAATGATAATATAAGAGAAAAATTTTAGTCATACGATGGTGATTTGTTCTTTATCAAGAAACTGAAAGGTTCATAAAAAAGCTAATTACTTCTTTAGTTAGAGAGAAAAAGGTAACATTAGATCATTTATTCCTAGAATCATAAATATCTTACTGATGTTTAGAAATGAATTACAAAGGATTTTCGTAACATAATCATTTTCATGGAATGAACTATTTTTCAAATATAATTAACCTTTTCACGAAGATAGCACTGCTAAAACTTTCTATGTGGCAAATGAACTGTTTGACCTGACAGTTTAACACCTCTAAAATAAAAACAAATAAATCATTTTTTCTAATAAAGAATGAATTCAGAAGAGACCATAGAAATGAGTTTTCAACAATTCTTATATATCGATTCTATTTTTCATCAATTTTCTCCAAGTTCATTTATATCTAAAGTGTTCAATAAGTTTCGGGACTGATTTTAAAAAAGACAAGAAGTTCTGATGTCTGTGGATAGTTTGCACAGTACTACTCTATGCGTAGACATGATGAACATTATTTGATTAAAGACTAGAGCAATGATATGGCAATTCTAACGGCACTAATGCAATATCAAAAAGTTCAGTAAGAAACTTTCTTTGGCTGAGAAGGGGAGTTATGAACTAATATTGAGGAATGCATGATGACAGTACTCCTATCATTTACTACAATATTTACTGAGCTATTCATTTTGAAGAGCGAGAATCCAGCAGTTGATCGTGATTCGAGATGTGATCGATACTATTTTTCATACTATTAAATTTTAGTTATCAAGGATCGTAGCATCTCAATAGATGCCATTAGCATTTCAACTAAGCTGTAATGACATCTTACATCATCAATTGCACATGATAAAGGTTTATTCAAGATATATTTTAATCATATCGAAGTTCAACATTGATATTTTATTATCTATCTTGAAAACGAGAAGCTTCTTCAGAAATCTTTGCAGATTGCTTTTTGATATTTCATCAGTGCCATCCTATCCACAGACATCAGCACTTCTTATTGTTTTTTTTAAATAAAATCAGTCCAGGAACTTTTTGAACGCTCTACGTATATTATGATGTAGGCATGACAATACACAAATTGTCAATAGCTGTTATTTTGTTCAAAAAATCAACTACATAACAAGACTTCAATACTGTGACAGTCATTCTTTTTTTTTCATGATCACCAAGTAATCATAGATAAGAATTATCTTAGAATGAATTAATTCAGTCAAAGATTTTTTTTCAAACAAATGAATAATAAATTACAATTGCTATCTAATAAGCTATTGAAAAATTGATTTCTCTTGTTATTACCCATTAATTCTTCAATACATTGGTCTGATGATATTATCAACAATTGTAATGTTGGTGTTATTATCATTTTTAATGATGTTTGATTTACATCAAGATATGACCAAAAATATTCATTTTTTGATGTTGAATTCGAATTTAATCGTCGAGCATAATTTGTTAAACTCCACGAATGAATAGCAGGTATTAATGACATATTTTCTAAAATGTAATTGTTTATTTCAAAGAGAAAATAAAGCAAAAGCCATATTTCTTGTAAGCATGAATTATTTAAGCAACATAACATACGCGAAGTATTGCTAGCAAACAAAAACAAAAACTGTTTTCCTGATTGTTCATTATATATTAAAACAAAAAACAAAAAAGGAAAAACGAGATTCTCAATCTGACACATATATTAGATAATATTGTTTTTTTATTAATGTGGTCTTGCTCGTGCTGTATGTTCAGCTGGTGGTTGACTATCACTTTTTCTTGGTTTATATTTAAGAAAATCTCGCATATGTTGAACAATAAGATCAACAGCAACATGATTATCAGCACCACGTGGTATAATAACATCGGCATATTTTTTTGTTGGTAAACAAAAATCTTCAAATGATGGTTTAACATAATTTTTATAACCAGCTAAAACATATTCTAAATTTCTACCATGTTGTTTCATATCACGTAATACACGACGTGCTAAACGAGTATCAGCATCAGTATCAACAAATAATTTCATTTGAAATAAATTCTAATTAAACAATATAAAAGATAATTATTTATTTATTTATTTAAAGAAATAAATTGATTTAATTATGAAATATTAATTAATTCAATGACAAAAATTTTTCGAGTAGATATACATATATCTGTCGGAAAGTTTTAAGTAGATTGCATTTAATGAAAAAACGAAACATTTCATCAGAAATTTTTTTGTCGACTAGGAAAGATCTATGCCAAGAAAATAGCTGAATTTTATAAAACTTGACTAAATCATAGGAAATAAACTTTCTTCTGACTGAAAAGATCAAACTCGAGAATTTTATCAAACCATTGATAGATTCGGATTTCTCGACATCGAAAACCTTCAGTGAAGTTTTATACAGAAAAAATCTTATTTTCGAAAAATAGCCTTTCCCTAACGGAAAAAATCGAAATAAAATCTGTGATCATCGTAGGTTTAAGACACATTGATAGTTTCCTCAAGAAATCGATGATTTTGGTCACTGGTTGATCTTCATAGGATACTGAGAATACTTCTTCAAATTACACACATCCTCTTATCTACACAATGCTGTACATAGGATGTTTATCATCTGAAAACGGATCGATGAATTAACATATTTGGCTCGCTTTCATTTTGATGCAAACTATTCGCCACGTACCAAAAATAGGATCAATATCAACAACTATTCTTTCTACTTTTATTATAAAGATTTATTCAACACTCTTAATTTCTATCTAGATATTGATCGGTTAGTCTTCGCTATAGTCCTACCGGAATCGGGATTAAAATATTTTTGTGCAGTACAACAGCAAGTTATTTGAAACTCATAAACATTGACACAACATAATTTTAAGTTCTATCAAGTCAGTCAAAATGATTGTAATATCGAATGTTTTGCATCAGAGGCCGAATTGAACCGAATTTTACTGGTTTGAGTTCGATTCGACTCTATTTTCCAAAGAGCGGTTCGGGTTCAGTTCGATGCTTTTTTTGATCTCTGATATAAAACAATCGATCAAACATCGTTTGATTATTGGCAAGGGCATCACAATTTTACAAGAAAGATGATACTTCAACCAATCATTTTTCTTATACGTTTGTCTAATTAGTTTGAGTTCGGTTCAGTTCGATACCGTTTTTCAAGAGCAGTTCGAATGCATTTTAAAAACCTAGTTCGGGTTCGTTTTCAGTCTCTGTTTTACATAGATTTCAATACAGATAAATAACATTTGTTTATTTTTAGATATATCTCATCACCAACAAATCATTTCATGGAATATTTGTTTGCATTGAGATATTATGTGAAATATTCAATGTTCTAATATCTCTGAAATATTAAAATCTGTCGAATCGTTAATTTGTTTTTCATACTCGAATTTCTGGAAAATAAAAAATTAAAATTCCTTCAATTATAATAACTGGCACCGGTGCAATTGTATCCATAATTCCTTCTACATGTTCATATTTTCCTGTATTATAACGAGCAATCTAAATAGAAATGAAATAAGACAACAAAAAAAAATCTTGTTTGTTTGTTTTTTGGTTTATAATCCTTTTAATTCTTACTTGGACAGTTTTACCATTAAGTAAATCTTGTAAAGTTTGAAATAAAAGTTTTTCATCAAAAGCATCAGGATGATCAAGATTATAATTTCCTCGTATAGCCATTTCACGTTGTTCAATTGTTTTAGGTTTATAAAAATTTTCCATTGGTATAACAGTAACAAGACTTGCTTGATCAGCACCAGCAGTTGATTGAAGATCTTCAACTATTTTTTGACATACTGTTGATTTACCTGAACATGGACCACCAGCAACACCAATTAAAAAAGGAACAATAGACATTTTTAAATCTATTTTTTATTGAATTAATATCTGAAATAGACGAACAAAAAAAAAAAAAAGAATTGAATTATTCAAAACCTCCACTAACAAATTTAGAAGTATTTATTTGTTTATCATTTATAAAAAAATTTTTTATTTCTTCTTTTTCTTCAATTTTATCTTGTTTTTTCCATAAATAAATATTTCCTTCTTGTGCTGTAAGTAATTTATCTTCTTTTGGATGATGTGTTAATGTATTAACTGATTTTCGATTATCTGACTCATGTTCAATAGAACATATTTGTTTAGCTGTTAATAAATTCCAACATATTAAACGACCATTTTCTGAACCACTATATATATATTGATCATCATTTGATAAAGCATTTTCAATCATATATGTATTATTTGTATAATCAACAAATGTTTGTAATAATTTTCCATTTATTTTATCAAATAACATTATTTGACTTGATAATGTTCCAACAAGAAAACATTGTTGATCATGTGATATATTAATATATGTTAAATTATGTCCAATATAATCTTCATATAATTTACCATAACGTATATCATATATACGAACACGTTGATCAAGTGAACTTGTTAATAATTCATTATTACCTAATGATAAACTTGTAACACTATCTTTAGCATCATCTAATACTTGTATTGGATCATATTCACGAGATTTAATATCCCAAATTTTAACAGTACCATCAATTGATGCTGAAAATATTATTGATGCTTCTTCATTGAAACGTACAGCTTGTACACGACCTAAAAATTATATATTTAATTTAAAGAAGTTAGACTAAATATTTTATATGAATAAAAAACAAATTAAATAAGATAATATATATATATAATCATTAAGAAATTCAGTGTAGTTAGTGCATACTGATTATACGGACGTACTGACAGAGTAGTATCAGTGTGTTCACTGAAATCCTAGAGCACACTGTTACAAAAGAAAGGTATATTTTAATAGAATTGATGTTTCGATGTTACAGCGATATTTCAACTGTACATCTCTAATCTAAACAGAAAATTTTGTTTTACATGAAAAGATAAAGCTTAGAAGTTATTGATATCTACTATAATTCTTTTAGACTGATTAGATTTTACGAGCTGAATACTAGTCAGTAATTTATTGAGTTCTATATTTCATACACTAACTTTTCTTAAGGTTTCCTCAAAAATCTATCTCAGGTCAGGAACATCCAAATTGCATGACATTTTCAAGATATGTTGGGACTGGTGAGCGATGGCTATGGTAAAACTTTCAACTCTATATCATGACGTTTGACAGAGATATTCACCAAACAAGGGTCAAAAATAGCTCGATCGTAGCGTCAAGATTTCTCTAACATTAAAATTTTTTTTTGTTCGAAAGCTTGTGTCCAGAGCTAGCCCCTCTCGTGGCTCTTTTTATTGAAACTCTTACTTTTTAAGCGAAGAAAAGGGTTGACAAGTGTAATGCCCCAGAAAACTCCTAAAAAAACGGCGCTGTTTTCATAGAGGTGTTTTCTTCTATGATAACAAAAAGGCTTATTTAAAAAAAAAACGGCTTGTTTTTCGAATAGGGAATGACGAAAATCTTCCAAAATTTTTGGATAAAAAGAGGTGCCGAATAAAAATTTTTGTCGCGCATGAAAGAGTAGCTGTCGGGCTATTTCTTCATGAATTTATCTCCATTTCGATGATCCTAGCGAAAAGCGACTTTTTTGAGGGAAATCTTAAATAGATTTCTCATTATCTTGCAGTAAAATTGATTAAATGTGTGCCATTTTAACCTTAGTATTGCAACGAATACACAACCGATACTTGATAAGAAAAAAAAACATTTGAAGTTTTATAGAAGGAAAAAAGTCTGAGTCAAACAATCACGATCGTCAACAAGGCTATACATTATACAATTTTAATATGCAACAGTATTAAATGTTAAAATATGATCACAAAGGAAAATATGTAATGTACATAAAAATAATCGTTTCGTATAAAATAATGAAGCTTTTTTTTTCTATAGATTAATGGGCATGAATCTGTCGTCGAGAAAGAAATGGTACAATTATGAAAATTTGTTGATTAAACAACTGAAATAAATTACATTTCTTTGTATTGCAAGACTAAAAAATTCCTTCAAAACTAGTTCAGAGAGTAAGTGCCGTATACTATTTCTCAAATTCTTATTCATTTGCCTTGAGAAGTTTTATTATATTTGTTGGAATGATTTAAACAAGATTAATTTGTCAATCATTGTAGACAGTAATGTGATAATTCTTAATCTTATATCTTTTTTTTTTTGTGAATAGTTTTTAATACAATTTTTTATATGAAAATTTGATATGACAAATTTGTTTAATAATATTAGATGCAATGATTTAAGCTAACTAATATCATAAAATGATCTTAATCGTTCCATTCCATTTCGATACAACTCTGATTTTTACAATCTTTCGTACTGTACTTGTAAATTCATTATACTAATTTTTTATGTGCTCGTTCGAATACTTAAACATCTCTATTCAAATACCACTAAAGATATGCGAAATCGTGATCATGAGAAAAAAAATAGGTTGTTTGAATCGAAACTATAAATTGTAGTTTTGAATCATACATTTCACTATATGTAGATCTATCTTAATCGATCGTGAAATTCTTTCTTTTAGTTTATTTCTACTTAGTATTTAATTTAAATGTAAAAATTTTTTTTTTTATACCAGCATGTGCTTGATATTTTTTCATAATTTTACCACTCATTACATCAATATATAAAACTCGTTTATCACCACCACCTAAAAACAAAAATAAAAATTTTGAAAATCTTAATTGATAAATTAAATTAATACCAGAACATAAACGACTATTATCATATGAACTATGTACATCAAGTACTTCTTGACTATGTCCTGTATATGTTTTAATAGCTAAACTACTATCAGGTTTCCATAATTTAATTGTACGATCACTACCCGATGTTAAACAATAATTTCCATCAATATTATATCGTACACAACGAATAGCTCCTTGAGCAGCTGGAAATTTTCGTTCAAGCTATTTTAAATAAATGAATATAATACAAAAGAAAAAACAACATTCACAAAAACACACACACCTGCATTTCATCAGAACAATTTTAAAAGAATAAAATCTCAAATCTATAAAAAACAAAAATAATAAAACGTTTTGTTTTTTTTTTTTTTTTTGAAATGAATATATTTTAAAGAGTAATATTTTATTGATCAAAATAAAAAGAAAAAAAATGAATACATTGTCTAGTTACTACTAAGAATAAGTTCATATGCTTGAATAATTAAATTTGCAACATCGGGAACTTTTGTTTTAAGTGAAAACTAAAAATAAAAAACAAAATAAATAATTTATTTTAAAAATTAGAATAAAAAAAATTCTTTTTCTTACAGCGATTGTTCGATTTCCTGGTGTAATTTTTAATTCAATTAATATAAAAATTCCATTGGTTAATTTAATTGTTTGATAAAGCATTTCTTTTTGTTCAATTATTGTTCGTGTTATTGTATGTATATTATTTAAACGTAATTTATTTTGTAAATCATCAATTGATAAATTATTTATATTTTGTAATTGATATTTAATTTCATTATTTTCTGGTATATCTTGCCATGTTTGTAAAAATGTCATTTTATCTATTTCACCATTATGAACAAAAAGAATATGTATTGGTACAATACAATTAAAATAAAATATATCAATATTATTTTTAATAGCAATTTGAAGATTTGTTAATGGATCCATTTTCATAATTGGTCCATTTGCATTTAATATTAATTGTATTGGTATTGTTTGATTTGGAAATAATGGATTTAGTATTTGTAATGGTTGTAATGGTGTTAAACCAAAACTATTACGATTTAATTGTAATGCAAAATCATTCATAGATTGTAATGCTTTATTTGTAAAATCCATTTCCATAACAATTTGATTATTACGACGAGCAAATGTACCAGATATTTCAAGACCTTTACCTTTTTGAGCACTTACCCAAATCTTAAAAAAACAAAGAACAACAAATCTATACAACAATGCATTTAACACTTCCGATTAGAGTGAATATTTACAAATACATTGGTTGTACAATGTAATAAAAGATTTATCTATCAAGTTAAAGTGTACCTATAAAAACTGCGAATACTGCTAAAGCTGAAAAATACAGATAGGGTTTGAAATGAATATCATACGAACATCATTCCTAATACAATAGTCAATTCATTAAATGTTGAAATTCCCCTAGACTGAAAGGCTAAGGTCTAGAAATCATAATTCACCTGTGTCTGTCTGTAACAAGTGCTCGGCACAAATGACCATTTACATGACACAAACGGCCATAAAAATACAACTATCTGCTTGTCATCATTCCGTCAGTCTGGGGCCCAGTGAACCAATCTTTGTTGATGAATATTACTTGTTTAATTTTGAATATGGATGTCAGTTTCGGGTTCTCATTCCTAGGAACCCGGAACTAGAGCTGGTATTTTGACTGTTAAAGTAGAGATTTTTTCACTAAAACAAAGCTTTGTTTAAGAAAAAAAACCGATTTGTTACAAAGCTTGACCGAAGGTAATCGAAGTTGAGGAATCCGAATCTGAAATCGGTTTTTCGAAATTTTGAGTTTGATTTTGTTTGCAAAAAAAAGTTTATTTCTTAAAAAAATGATTTTTTTGTTTTTCGAGAAACCGATTTCGGATTCCTGGACTCTGATTACCTTTGATCAAACTTTATAGAAAAAATCTCCACTTTAACTTTAACTATTTTATTAAAGTATTTTTACTGCCAAACTCAAGTTTCGCGCTCCTAGGAACGGGAATCCATAGTGACTTGGTATATAATAAAAGAATAGGTATGTATAGATATCCCCGGCTGCTCGAAAATGCATGGAAGCGAATTTTCAAGTGGCTTTCTATGAATCCTGACACCCTTAATTTTGACTAACAAAACATTGACTGAGTTTCCAGCTATTCTATTAATCGCTAATTTTTTTTTAGTCATTTCTTCTCTACGAAATATTTTATAAACGAAATAAAACTCTTCATTCATATATGAAATTAATGTTTAAGATTTGGTCGAAATAAATTTTACGAAATCACGTATTCGTTATAGTCGATTATGAATTATTTGAATATAAAACGGACCAGAAATATTGATCATACCGGTTATCGGCATGATAATATTCATATGGTATTATCATCTAACACTTAAATAACACCAGTATGTTAGTTATTAGTATTTAGCATTTTAAATAATATTGAGATCTATGGACTAGATTTATTATCATAATTATCTGTCAATTCCATTTGTCATAAAGTGTATTTATATAACCTTTCAGTTTGTTTATCAGATTTGCAATACAACATCTACTTAGTCAAAAGACAAATGCAGAGGAAAGAAAGATTGCAAGAAAATTAGTAACAGCTGTAAACCGTCAATGTTTTACTTAATTACTATTTTGATGAATATGTTATTTGTTAATATGGAACAATTTGGTAAGCGAAATTTTCTTTTTTCTTTTTTTTTTTGGTTTTTGTCTCGATCATAGAAAAATATTGATATCCAAAACATTAAAAAAATTCGATATATTGTATGTCATATATCAAATAATTCTATTTAGTAATCATTCTCTTTCAATGAAAATTCGAAATTAATAAAAAATCTATTACTAAATATCTTACTTCTTTTGGTAAAACCAATGTATTAGGGCTTGAAAATGAAATACTAGAAGGACCAGTATGTAAATTAATATCACCAAATAGATCATCAAGATCATTTCCAGTACTTGTAGTTAAACGATTTATTGGTAATGATGTATTTGTATTCATCATTGGTGTTTGATGACCACCTACATTTGAATCTAATCCAAGAATTGATGAAAGCTCATCATCAAGTAAATTTGGTATAGCAGATGAAGTTTGTTGTTGTGTATGTTCAAAAGTATTCATTGTTGTTGATGATGTATTTGACATTGGACCCAACATATCAAAATCATCAATTAATGAACCAACATTACTACTAATAACGACTTGTTGTTGTTGTTGTTGATTAGTTTGCATTGTAGTAATATCTTCATATTCATGATGAATTCCTGTACGAAATGGTAGTTTTTTTTTCATAATAAATCGTCCTTCAACAAATGTATTTGGTGGTTTATGATAAACAGATGCTAATGAACCAATATGACAAATAAGTTCATCGAGAAGTGTTGGTTCTAATAAATCTGTTTCTTCTGATATAAGTGGTTTTTCAGCTAGAACAACTTCTTTAGCTGCTTTTGGATCTGTTGATAAAAGACGCCAATAAATATAACCACGATCACGTAAATCAGGATTGTCTGTTTCCTTTAAAAGCAAATATTTTAAATTTTTAAAGAAAAAAAGCATGTTTTTAATTAATCAAATACTTGTGTAACAAGTGTTAAAACTTTTGTAACTAATTCTTGTGTTTCAGTTGGTTTTTTAAGAAAAAGTTTAACAATAGCAGTTAATAATTGTAATTGTACTTGATTATTTTCATCTTTAAAACCATCAAGAAAACCTTCAAGTAATTCATCAGCATTATCAATACGTTCAGCATATTCACCAACAATCCAAATCATTGAAGCACTAGAATAGATTTATATTGATTTGAATCAAAGAAAAAAATATTATTATTATTATTTTTTTTTCTTATACCGAGCTTCAGGTTCATCAAGTGAATCAAGATTTTCACATAATATTGCAATTATACTTTCATATTTATTTGGATATTTTCGAAATATATCCTAAAAAGAAATAAATTTTTTTTTCTATTATAACTAGGGAACTCAGATCCGGATCCAACTAGGGCCCGATGACTCGTTTTTGTGGATCGGCTACTCCCTACAACAATCAGATGTAACCGTATGTTGAGGTTTTTTCTGAGAGTGACGGATAAATAGCTGAAACCTTGCTAGGTATTGATGGAAAAAGCTTCGAGCTTGGATCCGAGACCACAAAAACGCGAACGCGCAGTTCCCTAATTATTAAAAAGTTTTTAGACAAGATGTTTGTCGTGTCGGAAATATTTTCTAATGAAACAAACATCTTGTCGAAAAGCTCTCTGATCATTCATTATATTAAATGAAAAAAAAAATACAAATTACTTTAATCACAACAATAGCTTCTTGTACAACATAATTAACTTTTGTTTGAATAAGATCAATTAATGTATTAACACATCGTTCAGCTGCTGGTTCAACTTTAATAGCACATCGACCAATAGCACGAACAGCTTTACGAACAAAATCTACATCAACTTCAGTAGCATATCTAAATAAAAATGGAATTTTCTTTTTTTTTTCTTTTTGAATAAATTTATCATTAACGTACTCTTTTAATTCAGCTAATACTTGAGCAATATTATTTGAATTTGTTAAACGTATCATAATATCAAGTTTTTCAAGTTTAACATATATTGGATCATTATATTTAACAAAAAATACTTTCATTTCATTTTTAAGTATATCCGATCTAAATTTTCAATTAAAATTAAGTTTCATCTCAAACGGATGCTTTCTCTCCGAGATAACACATCTGCAAACTTTCTCACTAAAGCTTCGAACATACACCGTTTTTTAGATATTCCATTTCTTAACAAAAAAACTCATTCATTCGAATTGAAATTTTTAGGATATAATAATAAGTACTATCGGACGCAAACCACCGATGGTTTGATACTTAAACGGTTGGCTACCAACATTATTCTATCGTAGTATACCGATCGATAATCTTGCAAATAGATGTGCAATGTTGGCTACTATGAGATCTATTAACTATAAGCTTGAACAGAGAATATCAATTATTAGTAAAATTCTCACAGAATATTGATCTAAAGCATAATATCTTACGGTTAAAGAGAAAGTATTCATGCACATACCAATAGATACAATAAAAAAAATAATTATTTCTTATCTTTTATGAATCTCATGATAAACAAAAAAATTTTATTTACCGTTTTTGAACAATTAAATTAATATTTCTTAAAGCAACATATTGAATTTCAGGTTCAGTTGATAAAAGTGTTACTAGTGGTGGTGCTAATTTACGATATAAATTTTGAACGAATTCACTATTTGGATCAATTAATTCAAGAAATTTCATTAAAACCTATGTTTATTATATTTTATATCTTCAATTATATATTAAAAGATAAAATAATTACTTTAACTGTTGAAAGAACAACAGCAGAATTTGCATGTGCAAGACGTGGTGTTATACGTTCACAAATACTTTGTGCATCTTTATCATCCTATATCATTTATTAAAAAAAAATTAACAAAAAAAAGTTTCATCAATTTTTCAAACCTTTGGTGGATAATTTGCAATAGTATCAAGTATAAAAACTTGTCCCCATTCTGAACATTCATTAAGTGCTGTTAAAAGTTTATTAACTGTTGGTCCATTTAAATCAAATACTTGTATTTGTGGTGATTGTTCAGATATTTCACTTAATGCTGCAACAGCATTAGCTACAACCTAAAATAAATAAAAATGCTATTTTAATTATTTTTGTCTATTTCAAAATACCATTGGATTTGAATCTGATAATAAATCTTTTAATAGATCAAGAAAACCTTGATCAAAAACAAGTTGTTGATTAATATCATATAATTTTGCTACACAAACAGCAGCTGTTTTTCGTACATATGGATCTTCATCTTTTAAACATTTACGTAATGGTTCACATAAATGTTCTGTTATTTTATCTACACGTATACAACCCATTGTACGTACAGCTAATGCACGAATTAATGGACTTGGATCATTACAATCCTATTTAAAAGAAAAAAAAGAACAAACCATTATTTTTCTTTTATTTAATTATATTTGTTTTGTTTTTTACTTTAGCAAATGTATTTACAGCTAAAATAGCCATTTCAGGTTGTGTTTTAGCATAATTCATTAAATAAAGATAGACAAGTTTTTTTAATTCAAGATTATCTATTTGCATACAATTAATAACATCAGGAAATAATTGACTAACATCTTTTCCAACTGTCATACTAGCAATAACCTAAATAAAAATGATATGATTATAATTAAATTTTTGATTATCAATATACTTTTTTTAATGCTTCTTTTTTACGTTCACGTTTATCACTGTTTAATTCAGCTTTAAGTTCATAAATTTCACCTAAAATATTTATATAATAAAATTTTATTTAATATTTTTTAATAATTATTTCAATATAGAAATACCTTTTTTACTTTCTATTTCAGCCATATTTAATTACAATTATTTTATATGAATAATAATTAGTTAAGATTTAAAAAAAAAAAGTAGATAACGTTTACGAAAGAACAATAGTGAAACACTTGTTATGCGTTGTTTTATGATATTATGAAAAAAGACTCATCGATATTTTCGTCCCCCTTTTTTTTTATTATCTAAGAACGAAAGGAAAAAAAAGTCGTCCTCATTTCACTTCTTTTTTTTTATTACTCAATACTATTACAAAAAAAAAATAACAAACATGTGATAATTGGTTTGTTACTATTTTTTCGGCTTTGTGAAACGAAAGAGAAAAGAGAGTAGTCATTGATATTTGCATATATATACTATATTTCTAATAAATTTTTCTTCGTTCGTTCGCTCGTTCTTTATCCTTGATATAAACATATAGGTAAGAGTGACAGTGATGTGCTCTTTTTCACTATTGAAGATACCTATGTGTTTAGAATTGTAATCAAATAATAAAAGTTACCTTTTCTTTGTGTTGAAAAATATTTCGAATCCGTCATTATTCAATTTGAAATTTGTAAATTTAAAGATCTATAATCGAAACAAAAAAAAAAGATATATATATACACATATATTAACTAATTTTATTTTATTTTGTTAAAATTCAATTGAAGACATTGAATAACAATACATTGGTTAATACATAAGTATTGCATTGATTTAATAATAATAAATAAACAATTCAAATTCGTTTGCTTATTGGTTTAATTCTATTCAAACCTGCGTTTTAAAATGAGAAGAGGTCGCTGGAAGTTGTTCTGGACGTATTTCTAAATGTCTAAATTGACTGTAGATTAAAACATTATTTTTATTTAATTATTAACAATTATTAAACAGTATTTTATTAGAAATATCAATAATTTGAGAGAATCTTGTTTTGTACTAGACTTTTGAAGTTTAATATACATTAAAACCAAGCGATACACAATCTACATGCAAAAAAAATTTTCTTTATTGAAAATATATTTTACATATCTTTTTTATCTAAAATAATTTGAAAAGGAATATGTATAAAATTATCAAATGATATAAGGAAATGTTACTTCGCATGAACGAAAATGCAATAAAACAAAAACGAATACATCCGTAATAAAATTCATTGCACATGGACTTAACATAGATAGATCTTTTTTATTACTTCTACATTATTAATTTCATTTATTTGTGTTTCACAATGAAGTGCACATCATCTTCTCGGTAAGCTTTTTTTTTGTTTAGAAAAATTGTTGATTAATATTTTTTCTACCAGGTTTTCTTAATAGTGAAATATGCAAGAATAAGAAGATGACGATGAGTAGTTTCTGCCTAGTTGTGAGATATAGAGAAAGGTTCATTTAGTTGAAGCAAGCAAAACAAAAAAGACTTCTTTTGATTTATTATTCTACTGAATTATATATACAATGTAGTATATTAATGATTGTTTTCGAATAAGAAATTCGTAATTGAACGATGTTATTGTCTCATGAGATTTTATTTTTTGTTTCATCAAATTAATAACTTTGATATTTATTATCTGCATATCTGCAATCAACATATCTTTTTCTTTTTTCTTCATATTATTTTATTCGATCTGTAAAAAAATTTCATAGCAAAGTTTAAACTTATAAAATGATTGATATTATTTTTTTATAAGAAAATATTTGCTTTGACAATTCCTAATATCAGTTGATATGTTTTCTTCATTAAACCATCTAAATTGTTTATAATGAGGATAAGAAAAACAAAAATAAAGCTTACCGATTAAAATCATATTAAGCAACATTCTACATGATTGTATGTTTTTACTATTATTATTATCGATGAATATAGGAAAACAAAAGTTTGTATGAATTTGTAAGATTCGATTATATAGAGAGACCTATGAATAATAAATGATTATGAGAAAAGCATTACATTCAAAGTAATCATTTTTATGATTTGTATCGTTGCTAAAGTCAGAATTGCGATTCATATCAGGTATGTAAACTTCAATAAGTAATAATTACTTACAAAGTGGCCGATCAATTAACTATTAATTGATTAAATATAACTAATTTTATTCATTAAAAAGTCATATCAGTTTAATATTTATAGTACGTATTTTATTAGGAACAAATTTATGATTAATCATAAAAAATACAATATTTGCTGAAGGATCATTAATCATCACATATGATTTATTTCATCTTTTTATCAACAGAACCCATATATAGTTAACAAGAGTAATAGTTTGAGAAATACTGATAAAAAATATATATTTAGAGAGTTCGATCAATCTATTATCTGTATAAACAATGAATTCTACGGTGAGTTGAAGGAGGTGATCGTCCTCTTTCAAAATGTTTTTTCTCGATTTTTCCTAGCAGAAAAGACTTAAACATGAGTTGATATTACCTCTATTATAATGGACATTCGTAAAAAAATCCTAGATCTGTCATTGAATAAATTTTGTCTATTTTGAAATAAAAACTTTTGTAAAACTTGCGAGTTAAATTATCATTTGAAAGAATAGGACCATGGCTTTCATTTCATTTGCTTGAAATAGATAGTCATAAGTGTGTTTTAATTCAAAACTTTAAAATTCACGTGTCTTCTAGAAGAATTAATATGTCATTGTATAGTATTTATCATTCATAGACATCAAATGTTGATAAAAGACTAGATATTCAAATTTTTGATTAGAATATCTCAATATTTTAAAAAGTGAAAAGGTTTTAGATCAATAAAGAAAATCGAATGAATCATATCAAAACGATAAAGTAGAGTCGAATTGACATTTAATTGTAAAGCATTTTCTTTCTTCAAGAAAAACTAAAAAAAAAACAGAAAAATTCTATATTAGAACGAATAGTTTTCAGTAACAATTAGTTTTTTTCTTTTCGTAACGCTTAATTTAAAGGAAATGATCGGAACTTAGATCGAAATCTATTCCTCTAAATATTTACAAAATCATAGATGACAAATGATGAGTTTATGCATATGGAGTGTTGATAGAAAGCAAGAAAAAGAAAGATATTTATAGATGTATCATGAGGGCATCATACTATAATAAGATATGCAAGATTTATTGGCAGATAAATAGCTGTTATAGTTTGCAACACAAAAAAAAAACTCAAACAATTAAATATACAGGCGCATGACGCATTTCCTCATTATAGTTAACCAATAGAATAGAATTCAATAACAACAAAAACAATTTCTATTAATATCACTTTTGTTTCTGCCAATTCAACAGAAACATCTTTGTCTTTTTTTATTATTAATAACTGAAGACGTGTGATTATGAGATATGAATTTTATAAAAAAAAAAAAAAAAAAAAAAAGATATAAAGCAGAGAATACTCAAACCAACAATTATTCGAAACTGTCGATAATAATTATACTCAAAAGAAGAAGAAAAAAAGTCAATCGTAAATTTTTAACATCAATTTATTTCTCATAGATATGACAAGTTGACATAAATGAATACTTTTACTTCTATAAATTGCTTGTTCAACCATTCTAATTTGATACATGTCCTATATGTTGGGTTATTCTCATTCATTCTTTTCTTCTTAATGAAGAGATAAGACGGATATATACGTATATATATATATAATATACTCAAATTCTCAATCATGTATACATTAAGTACGTTTCTTATTGGTAGATTCTTGTTCATAGATGTCCAACTGATAATCTATTTCGATAGGAAAAACTTTCTTATGTTTATATAAGAGAAGTAGTATAGTAGAATTATTCATTACATTTAGAGTCTAATATTTAAACATATGCAGAACAATAGACTGAAATATATTCATTAACATGCAGATATAAGGTTTTCTTTTTTATTCTATAGGTTTCATACTTCTAATGATTATTATTAGACATTGTCAGTGCATATTTTAAGAAAGTAACTGATCTATAAGAATATTATTCTTTCAACACTCTTAGAGAAGACCTTGCACATATATATTAACAAAAAAAAAAGCTAATATTTTTCTAATTTGTTCATCATTTTTTGAAATCATTAGATAGAGATGAATAAACAAAATGATTCTATTAGTAGTGATGCCCTTGTTTTACGCAAGGATGCTAGTTACGACACCTGTTTTGTCTACAAAAAAAAATGTTTACGCTTATGGTTGTGTCTTTTATGTTAGATAACGATTGAACAACAGCAGACAGATAATGAGAATCTATCAAGAATCACATAAGAACAATTGTTCTTCTTCTGTTTATTATATAGAACATAAGATATCTTTCAACACTTTAACATAATCAATATATATATTCTTCGTTTCTTTTGTTATTGTTAAATATGTTTAATTATTCTTTCTTTCAATCGAATTTTTTTTTTGTAAATTTTATAGCCAATCAGTTTCTTTCTTGATATACAAACATATCTTTCGACAGTAATTGTATTCTATACAAAAAAATGTCAAAATATTTGTGGAAATACAACTGATTTATTGAATATAATATACTTTGTATGGTTTATCTCCTTGTTATACACATTTTTCTTTTTATCGTTCTAACATTCTCTTCTTATTCTGTTCTCTCTTCCCCTTTCTTCATTTAATATACGTTCTTGGATGGTAAGCATATATAGAGCAAAGAAATCAGTCGCGTATTTTTCTACTACTCTTTCACGCTATGCACGTACATACTACATGAATCTGTCAGCACAATTGCATCGTCCTCAAATTGATTTAATTTATATGTGATAGACACTGTATGTGTAGGCTTTTTTTTTTCGCCACACAACTTAGAAAACGAAGAAGAAAAAGAAAGGTAAGTACTGTCTCCGTCTCTCTCTCTCTCTCTCTCTCTCTCAACGAACACACATATATGTATACGTATTCATATACTCGTTATATACGCTTTTGAGCTGATTGAAATCGAGTGAAAGTATGTAGGTGTGATGTAAGGTATTGTGACAAGTTTTATATTTATCATATATAGACACAATTTATCATAAAATTATTGTCATATATACATATATTGGTTAGTTAAAAGAAAAGATAAACACTTTTTTTTTAATACTATAATAAAATAAGAATAATTATTCTGCATTATTGTCGTTTTCCTCAAGGGTTCAATTTCATTTAAGTATATTTTAAGGATTGAGAAAAAAAGTACTTAATCTACAGATGACAATATGATGTAATTCTATTAACTAACAATTATCAAAATTGAGTTTAGTTTTACTTTTTGAAGTCAAATTGATAAGAGATAGAGTAAGATTAAGATGAAAATGTCGAAGTTCACATATGATCATTTATCGTCTTTTCTCTCTCTCTCTCTCTCTCTCTCTCTCTTTGCATAAAAAAGGTTACAAAAATTACGTCTGTTGATGACGAACGTCTCATACATTCTGACGACCTTGCCATGTTAGAGTGTAGTTTATAATATTAATACATATCCGTAGTCTTAGAGTATTATGGTAATAATAGTAATATTTCATAAGAAGAAGAAAAAAAAATGTCACCACATTATTTGTATCATAATCGAAAGACAAACTTTATTTCTTCTCGTCCATTTTTAAGAAAGAAAAATCAATTGCATCTATTAAAATTATATATTTACTTTTTTTTTTGTTTTTATAATAATCAAAATATTTTCTTACCATGGGGGAAATTTATGACCGTATGGTCTTATACAAAGAGTGAAGTGCTACTTGTCATATATATGTGCCTTTCTTACTTATGTAATATAAGAGAGTAGTATCGATACTTTTATGAATTAACTACACCTCAGATCTATCTATTAGATTTTTATTTTAGACATATATCTAGTAAATTATTATAATGTCTCTTTCGCGATGCCATTTGTATTCTCTTCTTTCATAACTCTAATATTTCATAGTCCTTATAAACAATATTTAGTGAACTATATAAAATACTATGGTTTCGTGTTTTTTTTTTCTTTAGAAGCGGGGGAAGAAGGGCTTAAAGGTGTTTAATATATCTTTATCAATCTTGTGATATGAGTGTGAACGTAGAAATTCAGTGATCGGATGTATCATATTGACAAACCACTTGAAAATCGTAGATGAAAAAAAAAAGAGACGTGCAAGCGTTTTTTTTTTTTTTCTTTTTTGCGTAATCGAATATTAAGATGAGCAAGGTTATATGTATTAATAATTCTGATTTTAGTTAAAAGATTATTCTATATATAATGAATTTTATTGTTAAAACTTCACTTGGAATATTATTGCTAATCGTTTTAATCAATGGTAATATTGATTCATTAAATACTAAATTTAATGAACAATGTCAGGTAAAGATAAAAATAAAACTATGTTGAAATTTATTTATTTATTTTAAATTTTGTTTCTAAATAGTCTCTTCATTGTAATTCATCGACAGAAATTTGTCGTATTAATCCAAAATGTGATGGTAGTAAAAATGATCTGTTATTAAAATGTGTTTATTGTGATTTAAAAAATCCTTTAAAAAATTCTCAACAAAAACAACAACAATTACCTTTAGCTCCTCGTTTATTAGCAAAATCAAGTGAATCAAAATTTTTAACACAACAAAATCAAAATTTAAAATTAAATATAACTATTGATGAATCATCTTATGATGATTATTATGATTATGAAGAAGATGAAATATTAGATAAAAATGATTTAATTGAAACAGATGATTATATTAATGATTATATTGAACCGTTAGATATAATTAAAAATCGATCACAAACAATACGTAAATCTGGTATTTGTCCCAAAGTAGTTCAAACTACAGATAAATGTAATATATCAAAAATTATTCAACCTGATTGTCGATTTGATACTGATTGTCCAGGAGATTTTAAATGTTGTGAAGTAACATGTGGAAAACGTACATGTGGTTTACCTATTAAATGTAAGTGTATATTGAATTTTATTTCTTATAAAATTCAATTAGTAATGATAATGAATCAAAAAACGATATTACTTTTTTTTTTTATTGCAAAATAATTTGAAAATTTGTTCTGTTTCATATATTCTTCTATATTATCAAATGGCAAAAGAAGTTTATTTAGCAAATTTATTTGATTATACTTGACATTAATAACTATTTAGAACATTCTATAGTCTTGTTAAGAACATGTAAATTAAATTATCTAATTGAATTGAGTTCGTACTTGTGCGAATAATTACTTTTGTAGATGCAAAAAAAAAATAAAAAGTTAAAGTCTACGTGCAAAAAATAAATAAGATCTATTTTGTTTCGTCGTTTAAACAAGTTATTTCCTACTATATAAGATTTTCACAATCAATAAACTATAGAATATTTGTAACATAGAAAAATAGTTCAATAAATTAGACAAAAAAAAATAAAAATTTTTATATGTATTTTTTTTCTTGTGTTCAATTAAATGAAATTGTTTCTTATATTGTCATGTCAAAAAAATTAAATTTAAATACTTTTTTTTTCCTCATGCACAATTTCATTGATTTAGTTTTGAATATAGTTTAAATAAGTTGATATTTATATTTTGAATCATCAGAGAATGATTTAATAAAATTTTTATTATAAAGATTTTATTACTATAGAGAATAAATTCTTCGTAATTAATTTCTTTCAGTATGAGAAATTGAATTCGTATATTTATATCATAATATACTTCCAGTAGCAGACATAAATTTAGAGCAGCTGTATTTTTGAGTTTTCTTCTCGATGTTCTGAAGAAAAAAAAATCATTTGAGTATCTGAAAAGATTCTCTAGCAAAAGAGGTAGAGCTAAAAATTTTAATAAAAGTGCTTGAATGAGGATGTTTGGAAAATTAAAACTTTCAAAACTAATTTTCTGACATACATTTGAAGTTTTTTGAAAATGATTTTATCTAATAGAACGAATAATTTCGAACAGTTATTAAAATTTTTCTCTATCAAATAAGATTATTTTTAAAAAGTTTCAAATGAATAACAGAAAACTGATTTTAAGAGTCTCAATTTTTCAGATATTCTGATCTTGAAGGTTTTTAGATTCATCCTAACTATTACTATTGATCGATATTATGTCTAGACTTTTGAAAATCTTTTCAATTAAAAATGATAAATATAGAAGAGTCGAAATATTATTCTATGTCAACAAGAGATGTATTAATATGTATTAAATTAAATAATTATTTTTCTTTTAGCAAAAGTTTTTGTATGTCCAACATCATTTCAATGTACACTTAATTGTCCTCTTGGTTATCAAACTGATTCAAATGGTTGTCTTAAATGTGAATGTCAATCATGTCCATCAATGGATCAATGTAATAAACATTGTTCAACTGGTTATTTAAAAGATCTATTCGGTTGTGATGTATGTGAATGTAATGATCGATGTCCACCATTTTTTTGTAGTATTCCTTGTCCGTCGGGTGTTGGTTTTGCACAATCAGAAAATGGTTGTCCATTATGTCAATGTGCAATACCAAGATCAAAACCAATTGAACATACATCTTCATGTCAAGTATGTTCACAATTAAAGAAAAAGAAAAAAAAAATAATTTCTTTTTTTTTTCAATGTAACTTTATTAATTAGAAGGATGTTCATTGTCCACCTGGTTTCCGGTGTCTAACTGATGCACACAACGTACCTATGTGTCAAGCAGGTATTTAGCCTCAAGTATTATGTTGACCGCATGCATAGACAATTATAAAGTCTTTCTATGCGTTTGTATGGCATATTGATTGCTTTTTTCTCTTCTTCTTCTTCTTCTTCTTCACATCATTATTGTGCGATGAAGCAAAATGTTAAGAAAAAATGGAAAAAAAAAATAATAAAGGTTGCCCCTCAATTGAAAACAAAAAAACATTGCATTATAGTTCGACAACACTCAGAAGAAAAAAATATTATTCCGGTAGTTAAAAATCTTACTAAAAAATATAGACCTTTACATATATTTTTCACAACAAATATTGTCATTAACAAAATGTACCTTTCTTTTTCTTTTTCATAGTTTTTCTTTTTTTTTTTTTATTGCGCTTCTATTAACATACGGCGCGTAAGTCGGACATTTTTCTTTTTCTTCTATAATACTTGTCCGAAGCAGGAGAGGAAAAAAAAAAGAGAATGAACGATGCATTGTCGGTTGATGTAATAAAGTAATGGAGAAGAGAGAGAGAGAAAGAGGGGGAACAAAAACTGGAGAAAAAAAGAATACCGTCAAAAGAGTCGTTTGCATTTTTTTACCCTCTGTCTTCCGCCGTAGTGTGCATTGGCCCATTTTATTTCATCGTCATCTCTTATTTCTCGTCAACATCGAATATATTTTTTGCGCTTTTTCTTTTTTCTATACGAGCGAAAAAGTATTACAAGTCTTTTTTACAACTATTAAATGATTATTCTTACAAAATTTATTTTGACGAGCTTATTGCTCTGTCTTATCATAAATCAGGTCTATAGTGAATCATACCCAATTATAGACGGTTAGAAATGAAATATTTTGTTTTTGTTTTTATTCATAATTATATTAATTTTGTTTTTTTTTAGTACCATCATTTAACAGCGGATGTCCTAATAATTTAGCTGCTACATGTAATCTTCAATGTCCAAATGGAAATTATTTACTTGATGAAAATGGATGTCCAACATGTGCATGTGCTTCAAATGAAGGAAAACAATTAATATCTTGTCCAGAAATAAAATGTCGTGCAAATTGTGGTGATACTGGTTATCAATTAGATGAAAATGGTTGTCAAACGTGTAAATGTCTAATAAAAGAAAATGTACAATGTTCAGGTGTTATGTGTCGTATGTTTTGTCAATATGGTTTTAAACGTGATGAAAATGGATGTGAATATTGTGTATGTAATGAATCACCACAAGCATGTCCATTATTAAAATGTGTAAAATCATGTAAAAATGGTTATCGAAAAGATTATAGTGGTATGATTTATTTTGTTTTTACATTAATATATATCTCTAGAAAAATTATTTTATTCAAAGGTTGTCAAACATGTGAATGTGATGAACAACCAGAAATAATTGATAATAAATGTTTACCATTAGAATGTGATTTAAAATGTAAATATGGTTTACAACGTGATGAATCTGGTTGTAAATTATGTTCTTGTAATCGTTGTTCATTACGAACATGTCGAATGTTTTGTATGTATGGTTTTCGACGAAGTGATGATGGATGTGAAATGTGTGAATGTGATTGGGCACCTGTTGCAGAAAAAATTCAATGTAGTGAAGTAAGATTTTGATAATTAATAATCTATAGTGAATGTACGAAAATTTATGGTATCTTGCTATTATACTTCATATGTCACAGAAACCTTTAAATAGTTTATCAGTGTTTTTAACATTTGACTAGAACATGTTTCTAAATATTTAATCTAATAACTTTTTGAAAAAATTTTTTTTTTCATAGAATTCCATATGTCACATGTTTGTTCGTACTACTGTCAGCATATCACAGTACTCATAAGAATCGGTGGTAATACTTAAAACTTTCGATTTCAACTATAAACAATAACAAAGAATGTTTTCTATCGAAATTTCGAGAAAATAATAGTTTAAGAATTTCTCGATAGGTATCACATGAGATGCTATACTAATAAGAACCCTTGTATTGAGACAATTCTCAACAGGGTATCCAATCAAGATTCTGTGACATAATGGTAACAGGATATTCGAAAAGGCACCCTACTGAGAACTGACTCGATATACGGATACCTTGAACTTTATACATTCACTAAAGATATTATATTGATGTTTTCAATAGAGAATTCCATGTCCTGGTACTCGTGTTTGTAATTTAAATTTACGATTATGTGAAATAGGTAAAGTAAAATAATAATTAAAAAAAACAAACTTTTCTCCTAATAAATAAATTGTTTGTTTAGTTGATCCGGATAAAGTTAATTGGTTTCTTTATGATTTTGAAATTGAAAGTGAGATGTTTAATGATAAAAGATTTGTTCAAACATTTACAAAGTAATTAAAAATAGGTTTTTTTTTTTATGTTCAATATTAAAATTTTAATTTTATTTTAGTGGTTTAATTC
The DNA here is from genome assembly GCA_905250125.1 of Rotaria sordida. NCBI lineage: Eukaryota > Metazoa > Rotifera > Eurotatoria > Philodinida > Philodinidae > Rotaria > Rotaria sordida. Next base: position 15,034 of record CAJNOL010001844.1, on the reverse strand, counting down.
AAAATATTGCAAAGAAATATGGTTTACAAATAACACAAATAACTGTTTCATCAGTTCAACAAAATGGTTTAACATCATTTCAAATAATGCCATTTTTTGCTGAAAATATGGAAGAATTTGAAAAGAAAATGGATCAAATTGATAATGATGTAATTAGTAAAACAAAATACAAAAAAAAAGTTAAAAATTAATCTTTAATTTTTTTAGTTGAATACTCATGAATTCCGTTCGGTTTTACCAGTTGTTGTAAATGTAATTGACGATATTGAAAATGAACGTTCAACTAAAACATATGTCGGTAAATTATGTGAAAAATTAAGAAATTTTACACGTATGAGTAGTAAATATATGATCTGTATGATCATTTTTCTACTTATTCTTACTGGACTTACTATTATCATTTTATATATTTATGTAAGCTTATCTTTTTTTTTTAAGTAATTATTTAATGTATTATTTTTAAATTCATATAGAATTATCGTCGACACTTCAAACAGGCAAATCGTTCGGATGTAAATAAAAATTTATTATTATTATTATTTTTTTCTTATAAATAAAATAATATTTTTGAATTTATTTTAGTCAAAAACACCTATATATGATACATCATATCATCAAGCAGCAACAGAAGACGATCATTATCATGCTGTACAAGTTTCAGATGGTACATCATATGTTGTTATGGGATCTGATGATATAAAATTATCGAACGAAAAACAAGTATCTCTTTAATTGAGAACAGAGAAAAAAAAAGAACTTTTTGATATATTTTTATTCATTTCTCATTTTCAACGCATAAGTCTTTTTTTTTTTTAAATTCATCTTCACAATTTTAATTAATTCATTTTTAAGGTGATGTTTTTCTTTTAAATGTTTTTCTCGACTGTAAAGCTCATTTCATTTTTTGCTTTTTTTCATGTATCGTGTATACATATTTGTCAAGAGACTATACACAAGTGGAAACAATTGGACAGTTTTATCTATTGTATTTTGTTTGTTTTATGTCGTCATTTTTCATATCAAAATATACGTAATTTTTCATTAGCATGAATATATAAGAGTTTCTAGTTAAAAATGATTAATAGAATTGGAATATTTTCCTTCTTACAAGCTAAATCATATATAAGCGGAAAATTTGTTTTGGTCTCGTTCAATGACTTCTTTGAGTGACAGAAAAAAGAAAAATATTTATATTAATTTAGTTAATTAGAAAAAAACAACAATGTATGATTAATTCAAAGAAAATAATGTTCTACATACCTTCGTTTGCTATGTTAGATTAATTGGTGTGAATAAGTGGAACAAATAAAGTATTATTACTTTTAAAGTAATTGAGAAATATACTTTCGTTGCTTAATGTATGAAAATCAAATATTAAAATATAATAAATAAATTCTAATTATAAAATATTTTTAATTAGAAACATAATATCATCTTGAAGAATCGATTCTAATTAATTTCTTTCGATATTATTTGACTTTTTTTTATTACATTTTTTTTTGTTATATGTCAATAATATAAAAATTTCTATATTTATTTCTATGGAAATTTTCAGAATATGATATTAAATCTTTTATACAATTTTTTTCTTTACAATAATGTATAAATCAAAATCATTTTAAAAAACGATATTAGAAGCTTAAAAGATATTCAACGAAGACCTGAAGGTGGGTTTGACGTCGATGTAACGGTGTCTAAATGAGGTCCACGTAAGTCTTCTCTTCACTGACACTTACACTCATACCGTAATGATTGGTATAGAAACAACAGTGTATAAAATATTTTTATTTCTCATGAATAGACAGCATGAGTGCTTCTGTATTTTTCTCAGACGAAAACCAGATATTCATTATTGAGAGCTGGAAACAGGAATGAGAAAACTGTCTGCTCTATCTGGTCGAAAACTAGTGTTATGTCTTGAATATAGTTTGAAAGTCGTGACGATTCTTGTGATTTAATTTGTTTACATGTGTATGTTTTGTTTTGACATTGATTAGATGCATTTCAATGCATGACGAGAGAAAATCTCTTGCTATGAAGTTTATAACATATTATTTTCTTGAGAAAAAGATACCCCAAATTTCTAATAACGGTTTTGATTGCTGATTCTTACAGAGGACAGAGTACAAACCAAGACTTCGCATTGAGTGTAGATATGCATCAAATTCAAACTCAAACATAAACCCTTTCAGAAGTTTGGGCTTGAGTTTGGTACTAAAAGTAATTGAATGATTCAAGTTTGAGCTTAGATCCACTTCTGGTTATGTTATTTTCTTTCAGAGGTGCACCAATTTCAATTTTAATTCCCATTCTAGTCAAGTTCACTCTAGCTGAAGAATTAGAATTGGTGCATCGATAGAAGATAATAATATGAGCAGAAATGGATCTAAGCTCAAACTTGAATCATTTGATTACTTTTAGCACTCAATCCAAACTCATTTGATTAAACTCACTAAAACTAAACGGTTTGAGTTTGGCGCATACCTACTCTTGACTAATAACAAAAAAACAAAGACAACAAAGCATAGCGGTAAACTATCCAGAAGAAATGCAGACCTTCATCGTCACATAGCAATTAGTTTTTCATGATCTTCTATTCAATAACCACATTCAAAATGAGACAAAAAAAAACAACACTCAGGAACTTCAAAAGTCAAAAACCAACTAAGGCACCATTGCCATCTTTCAAAGGTGTCATCACATCAGACAAAGCTGACAATATACCTCGACGTATTATACAGGTTGTCAAACTAAAGGAAAACCTGGCACATGAATGATTGATAAATGTAGACTAGCATCTATTTCTTTTTTATTCAAATTTGATTTTCAGTATAGAACACTTGTAATTTACAAAAAGAAGAAATAAAATAAAAATAACATGTCTAAGATGATCACATGAAGTAAGAGACACTCCCATAATGATTATATCGTCAATGAAAATAGTTTCATAGTGATTTGTATTGAAAACTCGATCGAGATCGCACTAAAAGCTTCTCTTTGTAAATATCATATCTTTCAGTGTAAACTAACATTGAATGTACCAGAATAAATAGGAGAAACAATTCAGCAGTGATTTCTAAACAAGATCCATCTTTCTGATATTGAATTAGCACACATGGAGTTGCTACGATACAATGATTCAAAAACTGGAAACATTGATTTTCTTCAGTCCATCATCTAACAAATACGATTGGACTTTCTCAATTCGCAACTCTTGTTCATTTGTCAACGATGGCAACAGGATCTTAAGAGTAAATATGAAGCCGATTTTTGAAGTAATATTCAAGAATACACCGAATGGTATTCAAGAACTTTTTTATTCTCGAAATGCGGAATCTCATAGTTCTAGCGATACACAACTGATCATTGCTATTCAACAAATGCTAGAATAGGATGAGTGAACCGAAGGTTTACACACTCATCCGAATAGCTTTACCCTCAAAAGAACATGTTGAGTTGGCTTTAAAATGTCCCATTATTAAATCTAACCTCTTATTTAAGTCAAGATTGTCTACACTGCATCCCAAAAAATGAATATTCTCTTCAATAACTTCTATTAAAAAAAAATATAATACATTCTTTATATTGTGCTTTTCTTTATCATAATAGATATGTTGTTGATAAATGATTTATTAAACTTTGTGTCTGAGTTATAGTGTATGAATTTAAATTGAGAACTGATGGATCATCTGATCCTTGTACATACTCTCTTGTATAGTCCAGTGTGGCAACAGTATAGTTGAAATCAGCTTTTGATTTATCTGAATCATTGATTAACCATGTTTGTCTTTGATTCTTTGTTTCTACTCTACAATAGGAAAGAAACATATCATTACCTTTCAATGTCATGCTATTAATGAATACTCTAGCGAATACTTTATGTAAAAAACGGAGTTGAAAATCAGATTAAAACCGATTTTTATACAATAATCACAAGAACATCGATTAAATATATGCCACTTTCAAATTAAATTCAATGAAATAATAGATTTTGCTCGACGATAATCAACTAAGATCGATTTTTTCACAACATAATCTGGATCTTCAACTAAAAATCTAATCGATTTTAATTGATTAAAACGTATTTGAAATTGTGAAAAAAAAATCATTTTTAATCGGTTTCGTATAATTAAAAGCGATTTCTTTATGATGGTGAAATCGATTTTAATCAAAAGTAACTAGAATAATCGATGAAATTTCGATATTCTTGATTATTGTCTGATTATATTCTATGTAGAATCGAGTATTCGCATCAATTTTTTTACACAGGCATCGATGCTTTGTCGATTCAATTCCTGTTTGATTGGTCCCATTTTCAACACATGATATTTGCGTCCGATATTAATCAACAAGAGATCTTGTGCTATAATACGTAAGAGACAAACCACTTGTTTCTAAAAACAAAAAATCATCGACAAAGGCCGTTATCTGTATCGCTATCTAGGTAGCCTACCTGAAAAACATGTTGCTATCGCTGCAAGTGAAGCAGTTATCTTTTTCTTTGGTTTGTCTTCTCATCTCACAATTTGTTTCTGAGTCTTCATTCTACTCTTATGCTGATGTTAAAGATCGTTCTATTATTGGCTATACAGAGCCACAACGTTGCTCTTAATAGTATCAGAATATCTGGCAAATGTTCTTCTTCAGCATGCATCAGACCTCATAATGTTCGTATTCAACATATGGACGTGAATACGCATCGTGATATCGTCATTGATACTCAAACACCACATTTTTCATGGCAATTAACTAATGAACACAATGATAATGGACATTTGATCAGAGATGTACAACAAGTGGGTTATCATATTCTGGTGCACAATGCTATCACTGGTCAACTGATGTGGAACAGTGACTATGTACGTTCTTCGTCATGCTCACATATTCTCTATGCAGGTACACAATTCACTTCTGACACGCACTATACAGTGAATATCAAATACTACACGACAGAACACGAAAGCCAATGGTACACGGCACATTTTCGTACTGCACTCTTTTCTCTCAAAGACTGGACGGGTCAATGGATTGGCAGTGATGAAATTAACATGAATCAGTTACGTACTGTCGTCAATCTAAAAACGACTACAATTCAGTCTGCTACTGCTTTCATCAGTGGTATTGGTTATTATCATTTATATATAGAAGGTCAATTGATTGATCCATCACGACGCCTAGACGTCGGATGGACTACATATCAACAACGTACACTCTATGCCTCGTATGATCTCACTAAAGTAATAAACACTACTACGGGACGGATTGGTATCGGAATCATATTGGGACAAGGCTGGTATAATCGACAACAGTGGGAAATTTCACTCGGTGCACGCACTGTACTCGCCGAGCATTATGGTCCACCTCGTGCATTGATGCAATTGAATATTCACTATGTCGATGGTTCTGTTCAGTCGATTGTCACCGATTCTTCATGGTTAGGTCGAGAAGGCGAACATCGCTTTGATTCCGTATACATGGGCACAACGATGGATCTTCGAGCAACACTTCCTTGTTGGTCATGTGCCAATTTCACTAAGTCTAACTCATTGTGGATCAATGCTTCTACCTTGCCATCACCGGTAAACTTCACAGCTGGTGGTCAATTCTCACTGCAAACTATGGATCCTATTCGTATTGGTCCCAATGCACTGCATGTTGCCACTTCAGGTCACTCAGGTCTCCTCGCCGGAGTTCAAGGTGCTAGTCTTACTGATAGCGGTGTACTCAAGCCTATCTCCCAAGATTTCGTCAATGGTCAAATATTCGATCTTGGTCAAAATTTCGCTGGTTGGTGTAAATTATCCTCACTGGATGCCACGAAATCTACCATTATTCAATTACGTTATGCAGAACTACGATACTCGCGTGGTGCAAATGGCATTGATTTTGCTGGATTGTACTATGAAAATTTGGATAGTATTGCTGTTATGGACACCGTAATCTTGAATGGAACAGGCAATGAAACATTCGAGCCTCTATTTACTAGCCATGGTTTTCGCTATTTATTAGTAAATGGCTATAACAACATCAATCCGAACGATGTCGAATGCTACAATGCTCATAGCGAGACCACATTGATCGGTAATTTCAGTACCAGTAGTATTGTTTTGAATCAGATTCAGCATAATATTCTCTGGTCTCAGCTAAGCAATGCTATGTCATTACCCTACGGTTGTCCTCAGCGGAATGACCGAACAGGATGGATGGGCGATGCTGGACTCAGTGTCGACGAAGCATTGTACAATTTTGATTATGTCAATTTCTATTTAAACTTTCTGACTATGATTGAAGACAATCAAACGCCTGATGGTATGGTCAGTGACACAGTGCCATTCATGACAGGTTTCATTCCTGCTGATCCAAACTGGGGTACAGCATATGTGACCATCACTTGGTATTTGTATGAACACACGGGTGACGTCACTATCATCGGAAAATATTATACAGGTATTCAAGCATGGATCGATTTTTTGATTGGCGAATACAAGAAGACTGGCTTGGCGAACATGTATTATCATTGGGGTGATTGGGTACCAGTCCAAAAAATCAAGAACAATTCGCTGGTATCTTCCTATGCCTTTCTACGCGATGTGTACACATTTATCAATATGAGTGAATTATTGAATCAGACCGATAATGTTCAGAAGTATTCACAAGTATATCAACAATTGACTGAAGAATGGCACGATGTTTTCTATAATTCAAGTGTCAGTGGCTATGCAGATGGAAGTCAATCAGCAAATATATTGTCATTGACGTTGTCCGATGTTGTACCAGAATCGCTTCGTGCTACTGTACTCAATTCATTGGTCAACAGTCTCATCAATACTGGTTATTTTACTGGAGGTATTATCAGTGTATCAGCCCTATATCCTCTTCTCTCCAAGGAAGGACACCATGATCTGGCTTTGAAACTTGCTCTATCAACCACCTATCCATCCTATGGCTACATGTTTAATAATCCTATTCAAAATGCTACAACTACATGGGAACAATGGAATAGCTTGCCGACAGAAGCAAGATCATCGTTGAATCATCACATGTTTAACAGTATTGGTGCTTGGTTCTATCGATATTTGGCGGGAATTGAGTTGAATGCACTGAACACGATTACTGTTCATCCAAGAATGTCCTATACTGCTGATCTCTTGAACTATACAGAAGCAGAAGTAGTAACTATCAAGGGAAAAGTTCGAGTGCAATGGACGCGAGTATCAGTCGACGCCGTGGTATTGTCAGTAGCTATACCAAACAATATGAATGCAAATGTTTTATTTGACCCATTGATCAAGAATGGCCAATGTTTCAAACTTATGTGTGATGATGAAATAGTTTGGATGAGAAAAAATCAGAATGATGAATTGCGACTGTTTTCAGATGTGCGTGGAGTGAGTGATTTGGCTGAAAATCACGTAACCAGTACTATCTCAGTGAGAATAACATCTGGTGAATACACGTTTACTGCATACTGGCAATGACATGTAAGAAACGAAGATTCCTATTGATTGACATCGGCAACCATAATTTTTTCAACGAAATATTGCTTTTTTCTGAAATTTTTAAAAGAAGAATCAAAATGAGAAAATTTTCATCATTGTGGTAATAAATAATTCTGCATTATACATCTACATCTTTTAGGAATAAGTGTGAATGGGTGGAGTCCGAGGAATTGGTATTATTCTATCTAAGAAGTTTGTGCTTGAAGAGATTCTTTCTCAAATAAGCATTACTCGAACCAATTGAAATCTCATAGCAGAATGAGTTGATCTTCGCCGATCGAAGTATGGCCCGAAATGTCTAAATCAATTCAGAATGCATGTCCATGTTCGCCTCTTTTGTCATCAATTGTCACTCAATAAATCGATTCGAATAACATACATCGTGTTTCGCACTGATATCTTCTGTTTTGTAGACGTCATCTAGTACCAGACACGATATCCGAGTAAGACGAGACAAAGAATATTGGAGCAGAATGCGTGTGTGTATATGCAGATTTGGAGTTCAATTCACCGATGTATTTTTGTTCGAGTTGAGGGCGCAGGCGTGGGTGTGAGTGCAAAAGAAGAGAAGAACTGCACCTACAACCTCAGATGCCATGTATGGAAGCATCTTAATTTTCTTTTTGCGTCAACAAAAGGCGAACCATTCAGAAGATGAAATGATGCAACGAGATACTGCTTTATCAATCAGTTATACAAGGTGTTTATTCGATTTCTTATTGACACTTAGCGCAAAAGATCACTGTGGATTAATATTTTGGATACATTTCTCTTCTGCTTCCATTATCTTGATCAATTTCTAGAATTCTCAAGGACTTCCATGGATACGCGAATTTAATCTATTCTGATACCCATAATAACTTCATTTCATATGTTGAGGGTGTGAGTGTGGGTGTACTTGTGCTCTTCACGTCACACCCGAGAGTGTGGATGTGGGTGTCGGTGTCCAGGTTTCCATAGAGGGAGGATAAACCCACACCCTCAAGTATCGACCAAAAATACGATTCGCAAGCATTTTGCCGTTGCTATATAGATAAAGACCACAGTGTCACGAAATGTATCCTCTTCATCTATCTTTTTCTTTCTATTGAACTTGTGATCGCTACGCTTGACGACTGTTCATTGTCTATGTTTCCTATATAAGCGTATGTTTTGTGTGTAAAGTGGACGATTTGTTGTGAGAAGAAGCCAAATGAAACGAGTACCACTGTTTTACGGGCACTTCCCTCCTCAAGTTCGTCACATGCAGCCTATTTAACGCAGTTTTTGTTCTTGAAAAATGAGAATGGCCAGAAGGCCAGTGATACATACAATGGGAAGCATTATTTAATAAGAGCAAAACAAATTGAACTGCTAGATGAAGGACCGGTAAGAAGATGAGTCGAACGGTGAAATTTATAGCTTGCTCGATACATGAACTATCGTTGGCTGAAAGTATACAAACGAAAGTATAAAAAACGATCAAATTGACAATTTTTTTTCTCAGTTGGCCATTGTCTGTCCGGAGTGAAATGTCACTGTTATGATGCTCTTCATATGTGCTCAACGAATAGATGCACTGAACTAAAATCTCTTTCATTTTTCAATCAATTAATTGGAGGATGAAATTTGAGTTAAATATTGAAAGTGAAATGACCGAAAAAAAATATGTTTCTTCGCAGCGAGGACAACAAGCTTGACATATGGTTACCAAAAAAAACGTCAGTAAAAGAAAAAGATGTGCACAAAGTAATTTGCTGGATAGTGATATGCAGGTCAAAGAAAGATAAGAACCGACAGTGAGCAACAAGTTTGTGTGGAGATAATTTGCCCTTTTTTTTTCTATGCAAGCATCGACTATATAAGTCAAATAGACGCTAATCTTTCCCGACAACGAATAGCCCCTAGGTAACACTTTATTAATTATCAAACTAACCACTGACAGAATGAAAGAAGGCGTAAGATACATTTTGCCACAATAGTTCTTATGAATTGACATATGTTGACATTAATTAAACTGGTCTGACAAGTCTTTCCTTCACAGTCAATCTCTATTACATAGCTGGTGCATGTGAAGACAATAAATCGGTCTTTAGATTCAGAAATGAAAAAGACAAGCACAAATTTGTGTTGAATTCGATGCTTCTCGAAAAAATTCATGCAAATTATTGCTTTGTATATTGTAGATGTCATCATTCACGTTGAAGGTTCCGACTATTGAGATTAAATATACACAGATTTTTATCAATAACGAATGGCATAAAGCAGTGAATGGTAAAACTTTTCCTGTCATCAATCCCAGCACAGGTGAAGAGATTTGTCGAGTGGAAGAAGGAACTAAGGTCTATTTTAACATCATTTTTGTTTTCTTTGTACAATCTTCCTATTGATCAATCCAGGATGATATTGACAAGGCAGTGGAAGCCGCTCGAAAAGCTTTTCGCATTGATTCACCATGGCGAAAATTGGAACCATCTGCACGTGGAAATTTAATGCGCAAATTTGCTGAACTACTTCGCCGTGATATTGTATACCTTGCGGTCAGTTATCCTTTTTTGAGCGACGAAAAATAGAAGATCTAGGTCTTTTTATTGTAGCAATTGGAAACACTTAATAACGGTAAACCATTAGCAAACAGTAAGATCGACATCATGGGATCAGCTGCATGCATCGATTATTGTACGTTTTCACTCTGATTCTCTGTGATTCAATGTATCATTTCTATTTTGCGTAGACGCTGGATGGACCGATAAATTTACTGGTGAAACAATTCCATCAACATCGGACACATTTCTCTATACCCGACATGAACCTGTTGGTGTCTGCGGACAAATTATTCCATGGTGAGAAGGCTACTTTACAAAATCTGAAATACTATACCTCTGTTCGTTGTAGGAACTATCCAGTATGGCTTTATTCAATGTTGAAACATGTTATCAAGCTTTTTCTTTCAATTTAGGTCTTAATGTTAGCTTTGAAACTCGGACCGGCATTAGCTTGTGGTAAGCGAAAATTTTGATTCGCTTTCTTTGGTTTCATTCCATGTTTTGTTGAATAGGAAATGTGGTCGTTCTCAAGCCAGCTGAAGAGACGCCACTTACTGCCTTGTATTGTGCTGCTCTAATCAAAGAGGTATCTATAGTATTTTCGCTTCAGTTTTATTCAGAGATTTTTCTAGGCCGGCTTTCCACCGGGTGTTGTCAATATTGTACCAGGTTATCTACTAAATGACTGTTGTTAATAAGAGCTTGACATTTTGTTGTCTTTTTAGGGGACGGACCTAACTGTGGCAATGCGATTGTCGTTCACGATCATATTGATAAAGTGTCATTTACAGGCTCAGTTGAAGTAAGTCAATGAATGAAGACAAAAACAACCGTGTGACATCATAGCTTGTGTAGGTACAGGGGTGGCGCGACCGGGGGGTAGTCGGGGGTGCAACACCCCCCCAATCTTCAAAAATTTCTGTTTTTTTGCTCAACAAAATCAGGAAATTTTCTTCCATTTGTCACCAAAAACAATGTTACACCCCCCGAAAAATTGCAGACTTCGTCTTTCTAGTCCAAAAAATTTCGCTACACCCCCCCAATGTTGGTTGACTCGCGCCACCCCTGTCTAGGTAGGAAAAAAAATTCAAGAAGGTGCAGCTAAATCAAATCTAAAACGAGTAACACTTGAACTTGGTCAGTGTAATAAATTGATCTTAATATGAAATATTCTATTTCTTTCTTATTCGAACACAGGTGGCAAATCTCCATTGATCATTTGTGAAGATGCTGATGGTGAGTTCAAGAGAAAATTTAATGACAATCAATGTCAAGTTGAATCTTCTAGTTGATTTTGCTGTTTATGTCGCTCACGAAGCAATCTTTCATAATGCAGCACAAAATTGTATTGCTGCATCGCGTACATTTGTGCATGCGAAAATCTATGATGAATTCATAAAAAAAAGTGTTGCACTTGCTAAAAAACGGATCGTCGGTGATCCATTCGATGCAAATACACAACAAGGCCCACAGGTAAGCTTTGTTGTTAGGCTTTTTCTTCTAATCAAATTCTTTCGAATAGATCAACAAAGATCAATTCCAAAAGATTCTCAATTATGTTGAGTTAGGCAAAAAAGCAGGTGCTAAACTAGAATGTGGTGGCGAAAAAATCAATGATAAGGGTTATTTTATTAAACCGACAGTGTTCAGTAGTGTCACGGACGATATGAAAATTGCACGTGAAGAGGTTCTGCTATTTTCTATGTCAATGATTGGAATTGAATTTTTTTCGATGTAGATATTCGGACCAGTCATGTGCGTACTCAAGTTTGATTCGTACGATGAAGTGATTGAACGAGCTAATGCAACAAACTTTGGTCTAGTTGCTGGTGTCATTACGAAAGATTGTAATAGATATAATGTGATGGCAGTATTATCACTCATATTCTTTTTTTTGTTTCTTAGTAACACGTGCCCTGAAATTTGTCCAAGAACTGCAAGCAGGCTCCGTGTGGGTAAATACCTATGCGGCAATGAAGTTTCAGGCTCCATTTGGTGGTTTCAAACAATCAGGAATCGGCCGCGAATTAGGTAAATATGGCCTTGAACCTTATTATGAAGTGAAAACGGTTGCAATCAAGCTCTTATCAAAAATATAGTGCATTTTTAACGTTGTGGCTTTATTAGACATCTAATATTATTTTAGCATACATTTGACTATATATTGATACTTTTTATTTTAAATAAAATAAAGCATTTGATAAGAAGATGTATCTGTGGGCAACGGACGATCTAGAAGTCCTGTCCTATTTTGCATAACAAATGTTTGAGGATCAGTGGGTGTGGTGTGGGTAGATAGGTAAGTGTGAGGCTGAGGGTGGGTGAGTATAGGTCTCCTCTTCACACCCACATTCACTCCTCCACATCCACAACCACACCTACACCCTTCAGAATTCAATGCGCCATGATGAAAAACAACATCACCACCGGCTTGTTCACAAAAAAAAAACATAAATAGAGTGAAGTTTGAAACTTGTTTCGAACACTGTCAAAGAGTGTGGGTGTGGGCAGATGTGAATGTAAGAGAATAAATGATCCACATGGACGCTCAGACCCACACCCACCGCTGATCATGATGGTTGTATGTCAATAGAATCACCACTAAAAATAATGGAAGCAATATAAATGATACGTAAAATCCATTTATAAGCAACGACTAAACAATCAAAATTACATCAATTAATTAATGAATTAGAATCTGGATTAACTGATGTTTATATTAATTCAACAGTTAACTAACAAACAATATTAGAAGATTACCCTCCCCTCCACCACACGCCCAAATCTACGAATCTCAATTCGTCCTGGATCTTCACAAGTGCCGAAAATGTTATTTTTTTCACTGCTCGTCACTTCATCTTAGACACGGTGTATGAAAAAGTACTGGGGGTGCTAACTACGCTATATGTTCATTCCTGGTTGCAAGACTCGCTACTAATGAATACTACGAAGGAGAGAACCAAGTGGGGGTAACTAGGCATACATGGTTGCACGTGCAAATAAGAGATGAGTGCAAACAATCAGAATTTTTCATCCAGTCTCTGACTGTGTCAGTTCAATCTAATGAAAATAATCATCATTTGCTTTCTAGAAAATTTCGTGGATGAATCAAATAACAATAATAGTCAAAGAAAAGATGTTTCAAGTGCGTGATCTCACATTGACAGACTCAAATTCAGTTCATTCAAATCGAAATATAATTCTATAGAGCAAAATAAACTTTTTTCACTTGAATATATAAGTTCTTCAATTTGTTTTTTGAATCACTGTTTGAAAAATAAAGCCGAAGCCAAATTCGAAAATCTATTTGGCGCGTGTTATTTGTCTAAACGACAAAAATAATTGTCTGATTGGTATTTTCTCCAAAGGAATATTAATTTGCATGATGTGAAACAATATGTCAAATAAGTGAACCAATGTTCGATTCAGTCGAATTGTTCACTTTGATATACACCATTGACCAGCTTCTATGAGCTAGAATCATGAGTGTAGAGTATCATCACTATACTTTCATCGCATATTATTCCAGTGCCAATAAGAATCTTTAAAAAATAATCTTCAACAACCATCTGGATATTCAGATCGAGTCTTCTCGAGTGGATCATTTTTCATAATGGGTCGAGCGTCTGCGTCTAACCCCTTCATCAAATAAGCACGGCAATCTGGTTGATTCGATCACACTACTCAACGATGCTCTTCATTGGAGTCATGCTAGAACGATCAACATGCAGCGAGAGAAACAGAAATGCAAGTTTGCAGAGTAAAATCGATAAGATGATTGTCGAAAATCGCAATAAGTCTCCAGCTCAAATCGATTTATCAGCTCAAAATATTTCCATGTAAGAAAGAGTGGATAATGATTTCGTTGTAAGCTTTTTTTGTAATGACAAGACATCTGTTGTGATTGTGCATGTATTACTATTTACTTGAAAAAGAAATCTGATAATGTTTTATGGGCAAAAGGGGAGGATGAAAAATATAGTTAACGCCCCATAGAGATAGAAAAGAAAAAAAAAGATTTTTTTTCTTTTTCTTATATGTCACAGTTTTATTATTTACTCAGCTTTCTTCTCGAACATGCTATAGCAAATATACTTGATAAAATAATATACACCTGGGCTCTTGAATAGTTTAGCAAACTTGGCTTTGTGTCTCTGAAAGTAAGTTGTTGTAAAAGTTGAAACTTTATGTATGACCCAAAATCATTACAATGTTGAGAAGTAATTTGTGGACTTCGTTTTATTTTGACTTCCATCTAGTCAACCTAAAAGAATTAATAAAGTGCACGCTTTGAATCGTTGTATCCTTATGCTTCAGCGAGTTATTTTACACTTTTTTGTTTCAAAAATGCATATCCGCAAAATTTTTCTGTGCATACCATTTGTAGAAGTAATAATTGTACATCCTTGAACATCTTGTGGAATTCTAATTCAATTCTTTGTACAACTAGAAATCGTGAAATTCTTTTCGACAAAAATCTTCTCATTGTCTTTTCTCTATTATTTAGATTACTACAATGGTTCTTCATTTATATATCGACTGGTTATCTCAACCTTGTCGTGCCGTTGCTATATTACTGATGGAGAATAATATTGAACATCAAGTTCATGAAATCAGCATCATGAAAGGAGAAACACAAAGCACTGAATATAAACAGGTGAATCCAGCTGGAAAAGTTCCATCGATTGTTGATGATGATTTTCATTTGGGCGAATCTCATACAATAATGCGCTATATATGTGCAAGCAGGAAAATACCTGATCATTATTTTCCAAATGATATTAAACAACGTGCTAGAGTCGATTATTGGTTGGACTGGCATCACATGAACTTACGTCATGGATCAGTGCGTCTAATAAGAGCAAATATATTTGCTCCTATTAGAAAATATTCACAACAAACAATCGATGAATTACGAAAAGAAGGTAACGACGTGTTAAAATCAAGTTTAAGCTTTATGGATGAAGTCTTGAGTAAAAATAACTATATTGCTGGTGGAAATCAATTTTC